>JANHZU010000837.1:116329-153701 GCA_032468055.1 Acrochordus granulatus
GAGGGAGGGAGGCGCGCACGGGCGGCCCGGCGGGGGCCCTTCCACCTGCTCCGTGACGGCGGCTCCCCGGGTGCGTAGCCCTCCGTCCGGGGGCGCGGCCCAGGAGGACGGCTTCACCGGTTGGGTTACGAGTTCTGGACGTGTCTGGGGGACCTCCCCGATCTGGCTGGACCACCAGCCCCATCGCCCCGACCAACGGAACGTGGCCCGCCCCTCTCCCCCTGCGGGCAGAGCGTGGGACCGCGACCCCCACCAGAGCCTGGCTTCACCCGTTGAATTTCCGGGGGAGGGCGCGGGGCGGGGCCGGGCCAGTTCCATGCGCCCCTGCCGGCCGTGCGGGGGCCCACAAGCTCCGCGGCCGCCGCCGCCGGAGCTTCGGGCCGCCGCTGCTCTCGCCTGCAGCCGCCGAGGTGCGGCCCCCGTCGCCCCGGGACGCCCCATGGAGGCCGGCGGCGTCCGCGGCCCCGGAGTTGCCAAGCGCGGCAGGGACGCCCCCCGAGGTAAGCCGGGCTGGTCCCGGGCGCGGGACGCGTTCCCCCCCCCGACTCACGCGAAGGATGCCCCGGCAGGGCCCGGAGGGGGGGAGCGCCCCCTTCGCTCCGATCCAATGGGGGTGGCGGGATGCGCCACATGGGCCTTGGAGTCTTGCTCATCTGAGCGTCGTCTCCGGGAAGGCGATGGATGTGGCTGGGAGCGAGCACTTTTGGGGACTCGGTGGGACTGGAGGATTAACACATACCCCCTCTCGGGGTCCCTTTCAAGCCCCCAAAGTGTTGCATTGCCTGGAGGTGGCTTTTCTCTGCTTTTCAGCCCTTTTTCCCTCCTCTTCCAATTCTTTTCTGCTTTCTGTAAACATAAAAGTCTCTCCCCCATCTCTGCCCCTTCTCTCCCCACTTCCCCAAACTTTTTTAGGGGCTGGCAGGCAAGTCTTGCACAGGCCTTGAGGGGAGAGGAGGGCTTGTGGCTCTCTCTTCTCCCCTGCTCTGGTGTGGGGTGGCCCCATTTTCTAATGGAGAACCAATGGCTTGGAAAGTTCATCTACCTTTCAACACACACCTCCACGTCCCTTCCTTGACCTTGAAGGGCTTCTGGATGAGCTGGACTACCCATTCCCATCATCCTCAGCCTGTTGGGTGAGGATTCTTGTGGTCTTAGTCTGGCACAGATGAGTTTGGCCAATTCTGGGGGGGGCATTTGGAGGATGACTTTGACCTCTTTCAGAAAACTCACCTCCTAAAGCCTTTTCCCACTTGACACTGGACTACCCAACCATGTTGCTGGGCAGGGATCTGTCCTTCTAGGAATGGGATTCTTGGTTCCCCCTTCCCATTCAACCTCCGGAACATTCCCCCCTCTTTTCTGTACCGTCTTTGCAAGCTTGGCCTCCCCCTCCATGTTTCTAGCCCTCATGAAGGAGACAGCTCTCTGGAGGCTGTTGATAAATCCGTCTCCAGCTGCCGAGCACCCCAATTAAGTCATTTGCTGTACTTTCGAGTCCCGGCTTTGTGGGGAGGGAGGGAGATGGTATCTGGCTTTGAGGCAGAGAGCGGCGAGGTTGCCAACGCCGCCCCACCAGTTTGGAAGGCTCTTTGGTTTCGCTGCTGGCGTCCTGGCCGCCTCTCTCCCTCCGAAGCCCTCTTGCTCTTTGACCTCCAACACAGCCTGCCCCTCTTGGAAAGGGGGGGCAGAAAGAGAGGCCCTTGTCTCCCCGCTTTTCTGAGAAATCCGCTTACAGGTCTTTTGAGCTTTCTGCAAAGGCTGAACCGCATTTGGATACGGGGTTCACATGAAGACCCCAGAAAAATCAGAATAGCGGGTGGGTGGGGAAAACACCTCCATGCTCTTTCTTCAGCCTCTGCCTCTGGACAAGCTTTGCCGGTCATGGACCAAATACTGACTGACCAACTGACCTGGAGCTTTGGGGTGCCTTTCGCCTTTGAGCCTGATGGACGGGGCCCCCAAACCCTGATGTTTTCTGACGCTATCATAATGTTTAGTGCTTCCCTTCATGTTGAGGACTGGTGGGGACCCCACCTCCGTTTTCAGATGCTTAATCTCCCTCCACGAAGGCTGGAAAATGGGGGGTGCTTTTCCCCTCCGTGCCACAGAACTGCCCTATTGGAGAGAGAGGTTTCAAAGTCGGAGGAGGACGTGCCTTGGGGTCACCTTTCCTGGCTGATTCTGGGTGGGCAGCTATCCTGTGTGTATACCCCCCCTCCTCATTTATCTTTTCACCATTGCAGCCAGTTCTCTTCTCCCAGTCTCAAGGATACCAGCTTCGCTGGCACATGGACACTTTGATTTTTTTTAACTGCTTAGGACTTGAGCTAAGTGGTTAAGGTGCCGGGGTAGACTGCACTGAGTTGGGGAAGCTTCCGCTGGTCCTCACCCCTTTGCCTCTTTTAATTGAAGCTTCCTGTGCAAAGGATTTGACAGGCCTGAAAGAAGCCAGTGGGTTGTGCTGGCTGCTAGAAACTTGGGGGGGAAACTTGTATTACTATTATTATGAAAGTGCATAATGTAAGAATTGCATTGGGGATATTCTGGTCCCAACAAGTAACTTAGAAACGTTTTAAAGAAGGAAACATTTTTGCCTTTGTTACTGTATTTGTTGAAGCTGTTTGATGTTGTGAGAAAGCTCTTCCTTTCTCCTCCAAAGAGCTGGCGGGGGATAAACAAGAATGTTTCTTTTTCCCAGCTGCATACAAAGCTTCTTGCAACCCTTTAAGCCAATATTTGAACCCTGGGGTATCCAAGGGGCTTCAGAGCCGGTTGAAATTTGGGCTGGTCCAGCACCTCCCAGTGTGACTTCCTTCCATCTTGCAGGGTCCAACGTTGATTTAGCAACAAAAAAAATGCTTGTTTTTCTCCTGGTTAAAGACAGGCCCAGAAATGATTAAACAGCCAAGGCAGTGCCGTGCAGTAAAGCGCTGGATGTGCTTCCTACGTGTGCATTTGACGTGCGTGTGGAAAAAGGGGATAAAGAGAGTTGCAAGCAAAAGTGGCAGGCTGTCCTTTCCTTGCACACACACACACACACACACACCCCTCAGCTCCCGAAAGGGCCTGATCCTCCCCACTGGAGCGTTAAAGTAAAGCCAATAATAAGTCAATCAAGTTTAGCTGGGGCACAGTCTTTAATCAGGCAATCAGTTTGATTTTTCCACCTCTTGGGAAATGACTCTCCAAAATACTATGTGTGGTGGCGAATTCCTCCTTCCTTCCTTCCTTCCTTTTTTTTGGTTTCTAATACATTTACTAGTTTCTCCGTCATGGTCCTGGATCCACTTCCTTCTCGCTTCAAACGACAAGCACTCTTGCAAAATGTCCATTTTTTTCCTGTTGGAAAGCCAAGCCAAATGAGTCCTTGGTGAAATTGGAAACAGGTTCCTTTGATCTGGTCTTTTTCCTCAGGCTCCACAAGAATCTGAGGCTGACCTTGTCAGTTTCACTGGCTCTTTTTCCCTTTTGCCCTGCCCGTGAGCCTCCCTTCTTCTGAAAGGTGCTTCAAGTGGGAAGCGAAGCTGGGAGGCTGGCTTGCAGAACCCAACCCTGCTGTCCCGAGCTGTGCTTTTTCCTGGAATGCAAATTTGGATATGGGCCCCGATGGTGGGTAAGGAAGGAGCCACAAATACGTCCTTCAGGGATCTGGAAAGATGTCAGAAAATTTGGGCAGGAGGGCCACCCAAACTCTGTCAAGGAATTTGCAAGGGAAGAAGGTGGGCTTGGGCACTGGCTCAGGGGCCGGGTTCTTGCTTGATTTTTTTTTTTGCAAACTTTTGGAGTCTCCCGCAGCTGCAAGCAGCTCCCCTGTGGGCTCGGAGTTCGAGGGAAGGAAAGCTGAGGGGATGGATGGAGTTGGAAAGGGGTGTGTGCCTCTGGCGGAGGACTTAAAGGAGGCCTGGAAAACTGGATTGTGTGTGAAGACACGTGCAAAAGAGAACTGGTCCAGCTCAGCACTGTGGAATTCCAGGATGATTGCCATGGGAAACTTGGCAAACCTCACTTCCAGAGGCCTGGGCAAAAGGTTTTGAGCAATATTCCTGCCACCCCTTCTTTCTTTTTTCCTGCCTTTCTTCCTGCAAGTTGGAATTGCAGTTTGCGATATCCTGAAGGGCCCCGACTGGTCGTCTGGGTTTGTCTCCAGCGAGCCTTGTTGGGGGGAAAAAATCATGCCTTCTTTTTCTTGGCCCGTCTGAGCCCGGGGCTAGCCTGATTCAAAGCAGAAAGCACTTTGTGCATGCTCAAGGACATCCTAAAATGGACAGGGAGAATGCATTGAAACTGTGTTGGAGACAGCCTAGGCTTTAGTTCTCTTTTGAGTACTGGAAGAAAAGGGGATTGGATGTTTAGCGGGGAAAATCGTACTTTTCCCTTTTGTTCCTCCTCCTGCTTGGAAGGGTTTTTTTCTGGTGATGCTGTCAAAAGTTTGAAGAGCCGTTGCTCAGGTGATTTGGCCTCGTGAGTTACTGGCATCTTTGGGGAAATGATCATTTCCTCTAGAAAAAGGGGTGCACGTGTTAAAAAGGTTAAGGTGAGGGGGGATTTGCGATTCCCCCAATCTGTCTTGGAGGCCTGGTGGTTATACGGAGCGTTGAGCATCGAAAAGAAGATTGGAAGGAATTCCCCTGCTACTCATGGCAAGGCCAAAAGCAGCGTGAAAGGTGCAGGATTGTCAAAAATAACACATGGAAGGCTTTTTGGGGCTCAAAGGCGCCTGAATGGAGCCACAGCAGGAGTCTCTTAGCATTGGCAGGATCCGCACCAGGATCCTCTCCGGTCAACAGTTTAAAATTATTTTGCTGTAGTTCAGGTGGAAAGTTTAATGCTGGCTGAACTCTAGCTATTTGGGGTGGCCCATCCAGGAGGACGCAGAAGACCCTAGGGGTGGCCAAGCCTCCTCCCTCTTTGGAAGGAAAGCCACCTCCTCCTGAGCCAAACTTCAGAGAGGTGGGGTTCATCTAAGTGCTTCTTGGAGGGGAACTTGGGGGAAACAGTCCCAGAATCCCCTCTGCTCCAGCAGGGCCAGTAAGGAAAGGCTGAGATGGAACTGTGCAGATTCGGGGGTGCGGAGTGCTTCCCAAGCAATCTCTGAGTGGTCACTTTTCCATCAAGGCATAGGATGGACACCTCTGGGGGGCTGGTACAATCCTTGGGGTTGGCTTACCCCAACAATGCCCATCATCCCCAAAGGACCTGTTGTTCCAGGAATAGTGGGAGTTGCCCTAGTGGGGGCGTTTGTGCCTTGCACATCGGGCACTCTGTCATTAATCTCCTTGCATCAGTCTGGGTGTGTCAGGGGTTGTCAGCCAGCCTAGGTGTGGACTTGGCAAAGCCCAGAGGCTCTGCAGTGGAGAAGTGTGTGGTTGTGTGTGCGGCTGCAGTTGCACACATCTTGAGGTGATGCACGTGTTGGATGGTAGGAGACAGCCGGCCCAGTGGTGGGGTGTGCGCCTTCGAGACACCAGCAGTGTGTGAGGCAGGCCTGGCATCACCTGGGACTCGCCTGGGTAGGTAGGTAGTGGGTCGGTCTCCGAACAGCCTCGCTTCCCAAACACCGCTCCCCCTCCCTGTCTCCGTAGCTCTCAACAGCCCTGCGAGGCGGTGCAGCAAGGGAGCAAAATCTGCCAGCGGGTCTTGCCAGCTTCCTTGGCGCCGCATTAGCCCATGGGCCACCCAGTTGGCCTTGCGTGCCACCAGCACCCTTCGCCGGGCTGGAGGGCACGTCCTCAAATGTCCTGGGGCCTGAATCATCCGGGGACTTAATAGCGATGGCTCCGGATCTGTGGAACTCCTTCCCACTAGATTTCCACACTTAGCTAGCCCTTGGGGAGCGCTGTCTTTGCATGTGGCTGGGTTAGTCTAGATGTCCTCGGGACCCCCAGATATGCCTATGAAAAACAGCTGAAGAAAAACCTGAACAGCCCCTCCGGTAGCCGAGCGTTGGCTGACTGGCTGTGATGTCACAGAAGGTTTCACCCAATCAGGGGACCGTGTTAGCACGATCCCGCATGGGCAGAGATCAGAGGAAGTGGAAATTAGAAAAGGGAGATTGCTCTGGGTTTTCCCCGTTGTTTTGGGTTGTTGTTTTTTTTAATTTTCTGCCCCAAAGGAAAGAAAGATAAATTCTCCTGTTTTTCTGAAAAAGTACGAGCGCAGGCAAAGACCAGAACGGGGAAAAGCGTCCAAAATCTTTCCACGGCCCCAGAAAACGATCAACCCTCTTCATTTAATCCAAGCCTGGTTGTAAAACCGGCCACAGAGAAAAGTTTCTTAAAAGTTGCCCATCCACGGTTCGGATCGTGGCTTGAAAGAAGAGCGTCGCAGCTTCAGTGCTGGGCAGGGCAGATCCTTTTTTGCCCCTTCCGTGCAGAAAGGGAGCCCGGCAGGACCTGCCACCCTGTGCCGAGCCAGAGCAGCGACGATGCCGTCTTTGGAGAGGACCAGGGACCCTGTTCATCACTGCAGAGCTGGGGAAGGAGTCTTTCCTCCTCCCTCCCCACCCACTTTCCTCTCCTCCTCCTCCTCTTCTCATTCAGTTTGGCCTTTGCAGGCCTGGAAAAGCAGAGAAGCTTTGCAGCTGGCTGGCGTTGGCTCCGCGCCCGCCCGGGACTGGCCACCTGCCAGGGCCTGGTAAGGGAGTTATGTAAGTGCCGAGTTCAAGTGAGGACGGGCTGGCTGCAGCTCAGCCGGCCACAAGCCGATTTCCGTAGCGAAACTCTTAAGGCGGAGATTGGGGGGGACGAGGGGGCGCCTTGGCCGGCCCTTTCGCATTTTTTCTGCTGCTTTTGCCAGCTCCTAGGAAGCGTTTGTGGCGTTGAAAGAGGTGCCTGAGCATTCATCGTTCCCCACCTTCCCTCTCTGCCCCTCCTCCCTCCCTCACACATACACACACAAACACACACACACACACACACACACACACAGACACTGCTGTTTGCGAAAAGCAAGCCGGCAGGGTGAAGTTTTGCGCCTCCTGAATGCAACGAGCACACATTTCTCATCGTCCCATTGCCTCCCTTTGCGTCCGAAAGACCAAGGGGGCGCCACGTTGGAGGACCCTCCCTTCGAGCCCCAAGGGGGAGGCCCCCCGCTTGCTGACGGCTTTGGAAAAGTTTCCAAAGTTCGCAAGGAGCCGGTTCCATTCCCAGCAAGGCCGGGGCGATTGGCTTGGAGTCCCTTTTACGATGTTAACGTCGTTCAGTGTTATGACCTCAGGAGGGGGGTGCGCTGAACGCGTCCGCCGCCTCGAGGAGTCGCTCAGGGAGACAGTCGAGAGGTGCGAAGAAACAATAATAAGAATTCTCGGCCTCAGGGGGAGAACGTCATTATTCCAGAACGGCGAAGCGAAGCGGCCTCCGAGATGCGTCCGTCGTCAAACCCTGTCGTGCCGCTTTGTCCGGAGCGGAGCCGGAGTCCTGCTCCCTCCGTGGCCGGCTTTGGCTTTGCGGCTCCTCCGGACACCCCGAGACAGTTTTTATTTCTGAAAGGAGGAGGCGGAGGAGGCCACCCGCCGCTCGGCTTCCGAGGCCACCGCGGCGCGCCCTCCTTGTCCGTGGCCGCAAAAGGAACTCGTGCCGGCCTGGCGACGCTCGACCGGCCCGGCCGGGTTTCGAAAGCTGCAGAACAAGGACAAAGCGGCTTCGAGTGCCCGCGTGCGCAAGAGGAACCGCCCGGCTTCCTTCTCGGGCGCCTGGCCGTTCCTGCCCGCTGGTCCGGCATTGGCGCGGCTGTCTGCCGTAACGCCACTCACTCATCGGGGTATCTACGTGCGGTTTTGGTCGATGGGACGGCGGGCTTGTGGACAAAGAGGAAGACACGCAAAGTGAATCCTCGTCTCTCGGCCCCCGAAAGAAAGCCCCTTTTCCCCAGATCTCGGCCGGCATGCTCTGCGACGGCAGTCTTTCCACCTGCTCACGAAAGCCACAAACTGAGATATGTCGACTTTACACCGAGGGAGGCAGAGGCTGAAATTCTGCACCAGTCAACGGAGCAGCCGGTTTTGGGGCTTGTCTGCAGAGAACTACAACAGACGCCTCTCTGCTCATGAGGACTAGCCGCCTTGTTTTCTGGTTGAGGAGGAGATCTTGATTTCCCACTTGGCGGATTTGTGCGGCGCCGTCGGGCACAACCCAAAAAAGAGATCCGAGCAGCTGAAACAGAAAATAAATCGGATTCGTTCCGCCATAGGCGTGTTGTGGGACCTTTCCTTTCGCTCCTGAAAGCTTGCAAGGTGCGCGTGCGCACACAGGCAGGCAGACGCACAGACTGTCTGTAAGCGCAGGAAGGTCCGTTTTCTTACTCTTCCGGATTGCGGGATTCGAACTCCCTCCCGGGGGACAAGAGCACGGTGGACAGCGGGCTTCTCCCTTGCCTTGGGGGGCTGCTGATGCACTGGTTGTGTGACCCTAACTTGCTCCACACCCCTCCCTGGGCGAGTACAACTCGGTCGTGGCTCCCTCTTGTGGTCAAAAGGAAGGTGGCCGCATCCCGGATGTGGGGTGTTGAGCTGCTCCTTGGCAGGCCTTGGGGGCCTCCCTTGGTGGCTCCTAACGTGGACTTGCTGCCCCGATGGCCGCCCTCCAGGTCCTCAAACAGGAAGGGCCTGAAGGTCCGCTGGACTGACCCCACCCCGAGAAAAAGGGCTGCCCGTCCTTCTGCTCCCCTGGCAAGAACTCTCCCCCTCGCTGCAAGTTGGGGTCCCCCCATTGCTTCTCGTCTATCCTTACAGCCCCCCCAAGCGGAGAACATCAGAAGCCACCTCTTGGCAGCACTTCCCCTCTCCTCCCCTTTCTACTTTTCTTCGACTTTCTCTTCTTCTTGCACTTTTACATACCTAACATTCCTTCCTCCTCCCCTCCCCCCCCAAAACAACAACCTTGTGAGGTGGGCTGGGGTGGATTTCTAAAAAATAGGACAGGGAAGGGAAGGGAATGCAGTGCAGTAGGAATAAATAGGAATTATAGAATATAATTCTGTATATAGCATTTACATACCAGAAAAGAGAGGGGGGGAGAGGGACTGACGCCTCGGGCAGCCCTTCCCTCCCTCCTTGTGTCCTCCTCGCAGGGTCGCTCCCACTCGGGTCTCATGATCCTTCCCCTTCCGCCTGGTGCGCCACTGGCCGGCCTCCCACGACCGGCTCTTTTGGGCAGACCTTCCCCGAGGCCATAGCAGCTTCGCCAATAGCCTGGCAGAGCCACAGGCGACCCGAGATTGGTGGCGCGGGAAGGGCAGTTACAAGGCGGCATCTCGGTGGCCGAGGTCGGGCGCTGGTTTCAAATCTCCGTTCCTCTCTCTTTCAGGAGCTGCGGTCATGAAGAAGACGCACACCTGTGAGTACCACTGGTGGCTTCTTGGTGTGGCTGGTGGACGTGGGGGGAATGTGGTCTTTGATGGCAAAAAGCATGCGCAGGAAGTAGCAACTCTCGTCTTTCTCCCGTCCTTTCGGCCAGGAGCAAACCGGGGGTTTTCTGGAGCTGTTTTTCACTTGCCCCAATCAGGTTGCGCATCCGCAGACACGCCGAGGCAGCCTCTCTGCATGCACAGTAAACATGGTTGTGTTGTTGTTCTGCTCTTCGGGATTGCAAAACCGGCATATCCTAGCTGCTGGTCAGAGAAGTGCCGTGTTAAAACTAACCAAGGTTTCGGTTTTAGTTGGAAAACAGAAAGCTCCTCTGGGTTTAGTTGAGAAACTAGCACCTTGTAGGCTAGTCAGGAGCAAAACAAGGATTTTTGGAAAGCCCAAAGCGGTTGGGGCCAGGCCTAACCAGGGTTTGTGTGATCTTGGGCTTTTCCGATCAAGAAACTGGCCCAATCTTTCGGTAGAAGGAGGCAGCTGGTGGAAGGGGAGGTTCCCTTGGGGCGAGCAGTTATTTTGAGCTGGAAAGCTGTGGAGGTGAGGAGTCGAAGGACGGGTGCTGGGGGGGTCCTCTTTTGGTGGTGTGGGTAGGGGGGAGACGCCCTGTTTGTTGGGCGAAAGCCCTTCTAAAGCAAGCAAAGTTCCACAAGACTTTTGTGCCGCTGATTTCCAGCCGTGAAAAATGTTACGGAAATTCGGGGATTTCGGTTCTGATCTGGAGGGATCCGATGGGACTCGGCTGCCTTTGTTCAGCTCGGTTAATTTCCAGCCCTGGTTCGTGTGGATTTGCGAAACGAGCGTAAGTCGGGGGGCCCCGTTGGTAGCACACCTGTAACCAGCTTGTGAGAAGCGCATTAGCCACCTCTGCCCCCTGCTCAGATCTGGATCCCAGTTAAAGCCTGGCTTTCCTGCGGCGTTGGCATCCCGTGGCTCGGCCCCTTTCCGGGCCCATGTCTTGGGCATCCACTGCCTTCCCCTGTTGGCATCTGAAGATCCACTGCTCCTGGTCTGGGAGGCTCTTCTAAAACCGCCGCCTCTTTGTCTCCCTGGCCCTTGCGGCACGGCGAGGCTGAAGGCAACCTCTTCTCTTCTGTCAGTCCCCAAATCTCCTTTTCTGAAAACCGAATTTGGGGCCTCCGGGCATGGGCAGTGGGCACGGACTGGCTTCCTTTCTGCGGGATGCCTGGCACAGTTTCTGTGTGGTGCAACCCCATCCTGTGTGCCTGATCAGCATCATGGGTTCCTGCATCCTTTGCTGGCACGTTCGGCACCAGCAGCCTGGGTGGGGCGGCCTGGAAATTCAGTCTCCCTCCCTACGTCAATGCTGACGGGGGTGTGGTGACCCCAAAAAGCATAGAAAGATGCACTTTGCCCATGTATAGTCATTTCTCTTAGAAAAGCAGGCCAGAGCTTAAACTGGGACTACCCCACGCCGTTCCCCGCCGACGGAGGCATCGCCCCGCGTCTTCCTTGGCTTTTGAAGCACATTTTTCTTACGGGGAACCAAGCAAACCAGGTCCGAATGCGTCTTGTGCGCTCACTTGTCTCTGTTGCAAAGCGCCCGAAAAGTCTCAGACTGAGTTTGGGGTTTGTTTGGGTTTTTTTAAAAAAAAAGGGGGTCAAAGAAATTTGGACAAGCAAGGGTCACTTTAGAAGCCCCGCTTCGGAGTTTAAAAGAAGCTGAACTGTTTCCCAAGACAGAAAGAACAGGGGGGGCTTTGAAAGGACCTGGAGCAAAGCGCTCTGCACTTAACAAGCATTTTGAATGTCGGTTTGTTGGTTTGATTATCGGGGCGGCTCCCAGACGATAACGAGGCTAAATGTAGAAATGATGGCCAGTTTCAGAGGCACGTGCGAGCGAAGAAGGTCGGCCCCAACTACTTTAATTTCGCATGTCATCACTCAGGCCGTCCCCGATCTTTGTACCTGCCTTGCTAGGGTGCAGAGCTATTGATCTCTGAACAGCCCGGAGCCGCTCTTTGACTGAGGTGGGTGTGCCCTACACAAATAAATACAAATAAAGCAAATTCACAGAGGGTCTTTGCAGAGCACAAACAATGGTTTTTCAAACGGCCTGCGCAGGTAACTTCTTTCAGTGTTCGGAGGCTGCTTCGGGGGCGTAAATCAAGACAGGGTCCGAGCGGATGAATTTTCCAAGGCCTTAAGAGAGGCTGCCTTTCAAAAGGGATCTCAAAATTATATCCTCCCCCCCGCCCACCTTCGCTCCCCCCCAACAAGCATTACCGTACCTGCAGAAACAGTGACGAACGTTGAACGGCAAGATCAGCCAGAGACAGGTCGCTCAGTTCAGCAAGCCAATCCGCATTCCACCAAGGTGGGGAAAAACAGGCAGAAAGGGAGCTCTCCCCAGCTCAGACCTCGAAAGAGGGGCCGCGAGCCCCTGCCCTTCTCTCCGAGTAGACCCCCCACTACACCGCCAGCCCTCCCGTCTTTTGCTAACGGAAACTTTGCCCTTTTTTGTGGTCGCTTTATTTCTCGCTCTTTCGTCTTTGCGGTTTTGAAACTTTCCAGCCCGGTGCTGTCGGTTTCTCCCTTTTTTTTCCCCACCCCTAAAATACAGCTGGGGCTTCCGATTGGCCCCCGGGAATGAGAGTCTTGAGGTGCACAGCATCACCTGGAGGGCTCGCTTTCCCCCCCACCCCCCGAGAGAGAAAGTTGGTCCTCCGTCCGACCTCCCGAGGTCGATAGTAGCATCTGGAGGCTGAGCAGGTGCGGCAGAATCAAAGCACCGACTCTCAGAAGCCCTGCCACAGCCGGCGGCATCATGCGAGGTACCGGGCTGGGCCAGGCCGGGTGGGGGTCCCAGGGTGGCAGCTGCTTGGCGGTGTTTGCGCAGGGGGCACCCACGTTTTCAACCTCGTCCAGACCTCGACACAGCAAGTTTCAAAAGGAGAGGAGAGTTCCTCTGAGCTTGCGATTGAGAGGTGCACCTCTGGGGGGGTAGAAAAGAGTGAATATTTTCACCTCCACCCCCCAATCAGTTCAGGGCCCCCTTGCAAATTCTCGCTGAGCCTCAGCTGGAAAAACCTCGGTTCAGCATGGCGTCTTGGTTCAGACCCCGGAGGAGACGAGGCCGATGCATCTGGGGCTGTGCGCGTCTGTAGTGGTGTGGTGGGCGCGACGGTGCATGGACGGACCTGATGGCTCTTGATCTCTGGGGAGTTGGGTTCTGTTGCCCGGCTTGTTCGCACTTTCAGAAACTCTGAGTGCCTCTTTGGGTGTCTCCAGGAGACAAGGTGGAAGGGAAGTAAGGGAAGGGAGGAGAATAGGGTAAAGTGAGATAAGCCCAGCCAGCGCGGGTTTAAGTTTTGTAGCATCGAGGGAAATTCTTTGAAATACTGAGCTTGTTAGCGCTGTTATCATCAAAGAAGGAGGGAGGGGAAGCGAAGAGGAAAGGAAGAGAGGGAGAGGAAGGAAGGAAGGAAGGAGGGAGGAAAGGGAAAGGAAGGAGGAAGAGGAGGGGATGAAGAAAAGGAGAGCCACCCGCCTCTTAGGTGGGCAAAGAACTGCACTGGTGGCTAACTCAGGTGGCCCGAGGTGCACGGGGACCCCTGGGAAGCGCACTGAGTTCAGTGTGCAAACACTTGGAAATGGCTCCCCAAGCAGTGCGGCCATTTCGGAGGATGCAGCCGCACAGCTCCTTCTGCTCCTTCGAAACGCTCCGCCTGCTCTCCACGCCAGCAACCCCGAAAACCCAGCTGGGTGGGCAGCTGTAAGCCTGGAATAAACGAGGAAAAAGAAGCTGCGGCAGCGGCGAGCCTCCAAAACAAAGCGTCGCCCTGTCCGCCGCGCTGCCCCGCCGCGGTCCTGGGGGAAGCCCCTTTGCGGCGTGGCTTTGGCCCCGGGGGCCTCCTTGCACCCCAGAGGAGCTGGGCTCTGCCCTGACTGTGGCCAGCATCCCATAACAGTGCGCAGCCCCCCTTTCTTAAGCCTCAGGAAGGGCTTTAAGAGCTGCCCTCGACCGACCGAGTCCGAGCAGGGCCCTTCCTTTTCGTCGCCTTTTCGAGTGAAAGCGTCGCTTTCTGGATTCCTCCTCCTGAAAAACTGAGATTCGGAGATGCCTCTTCTTTGTTGTTGTTGTTTTGTTCAGGAAGCCTTTTGGTGTGGGGTCGGGGGGCTTTTCCGGGGTGCACGTTTGACTCTAAATAATTCCCTTTTGGGACCCTTCCTTCGAGGGCAGGACCCCTTCCTTCGCTGGGGCCAAAATGCCCCAGTTTGAGCAGTTCTGTTCAACAGTTTGTGACAAGACAAAACGCAGCGAGGGAAGCTGGAGAGGAGGGCGGCCTTTCCTGACGTGCCTCGGGGCCAAACGGGCCCTTGGTCGAGGACCCCTGGCTCCCCGATTCCCCTCGTTTTGCCCTTTCGCAAAGCAGAACCGAACGGTGGGAAAAGGTGTCGCCGCGCAGCGCATCGTTGCGCCTTCCGAGCCTGTTTGTGAAATAAAAAACAGCCACAATATTCGGAATATGTTGAACTCTCCCTCGAAGGCTGTTGGTCCTCTTTGCTCTCGTTTCTGGCCTTTTGCAAAGTGCGGGTGAAGTTTTGGAGACGTTATCTGCAAATCCGAGATTTTCCCCCCCTTTTCTCTGGGTTTGGATGGAAATGTGCGCCGTCGAAATGTTTCCGCCATCCCAGAATGCCCCGATCCGAAGAATTAGCAGCATCCTGAAAGATATTTATCAGATGCACATTTATTTATAGTATTGTTTAAGAATAATCAATATTCTTTGCCTCGTTCTCGCAAGTCGCTGTCTTCCAAGCAGTTAAAAGAGAAGAAAAAAAATTTGCCCTGAGCAGTCTTTAGGAACTGGCCCCGGAGTAGGAATGGGAGAGAAAAAACAAGCAGTTTATTTCTGTCGAGGAAGAGGTTTGCAATGATTGTTTGTTTTGACCAAGGGTGTCTACAAAAACACTCACTTCCCAAATTTGTAGCCGGAATGGATGAAAAAACAGGCGCCTGAAGCTCGGGAGAGCCCGATCCGATTTCGAAACATTATTTTTCCTTTTATTCTTTGGCGGCACGTTTTCAGCGAGGGGTCCTGCCGATCGGCTCCTTTTCTACAAAAAAAAATAGATATTTATTCATATTCTCTCCTAACACCAGGCTCGTTTTAACTTAATTTAAATTGCAGAATGGAAAATGATAGGGTTTTTTTTATTTTAATTAACCGAGAAAATTGCCGATTGGAAAATAGCGATTAAAAAAAAAGTCAAGCAACTAGAAATAATTTTTAAAAGGGTTAAGTTAAGAAGAGGAACTTAGTTCAGGGCAGGAAGCCCAGTAGCCTTTTTCCAACTAATATCCAGATCATATCCCCCAAAACCTGTATGATTTTCATCCTACAGGGCTACTTTTGAAATTGCTGATAATTCCATATTTTTCTTCTCCTGGCTTAGGTGTAATTTACAGCTATCCATAAACTAATGCTAAAAATATTACTGAATATTTCTATTTTCAGAAACGGCCCTCTGGTTCTTTGTATACATTTCACTCCACTGTGAGGAAAAAAAAGGTGTTTTCTAAAAAAGACTTGTAAAACTCTTGGCTGCTTCAAATTTTCAGCAGTTGGGCTGCCTTGCCTTCTCCTGGCCCTGAGAAGAAATATGTATCTATTGTGGATATGGGCAGATTCTGCCAAATGGACACCATTGCAGCTTTGCAAAGCTTGTGTGAATCGAAGCTTCAGTGGTTTTAACTGGACACTAATTGCTTGTCCTTTTTTTGGTAAGTTTTGCGAGTCTCTCGGTTCCGTGTCTGGCCAGCAAAGATAATAAATGATATTCTCGTTGCATCTTGGCAATTCCCCGTCGGCCCACTCATCCAGAGACCTTTTGGGGAAGGGGGTGATGGATAATAGACAAAGCAGCTAATTCACGATATTTTTTGCGGGAGGAAAGTTGGATTAGGCAGAAACTATGATTATTATCTGCAGATTTTCTTTCCGGGGATGCAGCACAGCCACGACCGAAGGAAGGTTCGAGGCACTTTAAGAGAAAGCAAAGAACGGGGTTGCCTCCAAATTCTGCCCCTGTAAGCATCGTTTTCCTCTGATTTGCCCCTTTTTAATTTCATTTCCAGTCTTCGTTAGGCACTTTTCACTTCCCTGGGGATTCACAGATCCGTTTTCCCAGGATCCTGAAAAATGGCCAGTCAGTGGACCGATTTTTTTTTCAAGACCCGGTGACTGTCTTGGATCGTATTTTTGAAGGGAACCCGTTGGGGGATATTCAGAGGGCTGCCTTAAAAATTGGGCTGCCCTGGGTTCAGATCTCGAGGTCAGCCACTGCCCCTCAGCTTAGCGTACCTATTAGGAGGGCTTGTGAGTTGAAACTGCCCCGAGTCGCCTTATCAGGGAGATGGGCGGCATATAAATTTCATAAATACATTTTTAAAGAAGTGTGAAGAAAGTTTTTGGCTCTCCAAGAGAGAGGGGGCCACGCCATCCTACCCCCTGAAAAAGGGAATTTTCATTCTATCCCTCACTTCTTTTTCCTTTTTTGGAAAGGGGTCAGCTGTATTGCTGAAGGTTGACAAAAGCGCCAAACAGCCAATTTTAGCACCTTCCTCTTCGTTACATGCAGCTTGGGTCCTGCCACAAACCTCCAAGGGCCACTTGGGTGGCTGCTCTCTGTGGGTTGGGTTGGGTCAATTCCTCACTGCTCTCAGGTTTTTATTCCCCCTTCACCCCCTATTTGACTCAATTGGAAAAGCTGCCAAATACAGATAAATACAGCGGTGCTGTTTTGCTGGTTGCAGACTGATGATAAGGCAAAGGGGCTGTGGATTGTGTGCTGCTGCCGTTTGCAAGTCCCTGGATGGGGAGAAAAGCAGGCAGAGATTTGAAAGCTCGGGGAAGGGGGGATGGCATGATGGTTGTACTGGATCTCAGCCAGATGATGGTGACTCATCACGGGAGTCCTTGAATGACAAAGCCAACTTCTTCCCGTGGTTAGAGCAATAAGACCATCGTGGTGGCGGAGTAAATTTGGGTTCTGAATGAATGCCCTAAGGGTGGCATCTAGTCTGCGGGAACTCAGCAAACTCTTCCCGTGCTGAGTTTTTTTTTAAAAAAAAATTAACATCTTTGCATGTTGATCCATGTGGGACAGAATTCCTGTGCACCGAAG
Source organism: Acrochordus granulatus (assembly GCA_032468055.1). Lineage (NCBI taxonomy): Eukaryota > Metazoa > Chordata > Lepidosauria > Squamata > Acrochordidae > Acrochordus > Acrochordus granulatus. The sequence continues at coordinate 132,840 of JANHZU010000837.1, forward strand.
AATCAGGAATGCCAAACTTGGATCTGGGCCGTGGTGCCTTTGCCGAGGTGCCCGAAGGCCGACCATTTCTGCGCTCTGTGTGGCTGAAGGAAGGAAGAGGAGCCAGTGAAGGCTTTAGACCTGGTTAGCTGGCAGCTGCGCGTGGCAGTCCCAGCTCAGAAAGGGCAGTCGGAGAGGTTTGGAAACCCTCTGGGTGGTGTTGGCACCGCCGATGGCCTCCGAGGCAGGGCAGCGCCATGAAACTGGAGAGGCATCAAGCGGTAGGTGGAAGGCGGCTTTTTCAGATCCTTATCGGCTCCAGCTGGCTTTGAGTTGAAAATGCCGTCCTCATCCTTTCAACCCCGACTGAGCTCCCGCTCCGTGGCGGTGGGGTGAGCGTGCTGTGAAAGGAACTCCCAGCCACTTTCCAGCAGGGGTGACCCCCCGATTTCCTCACCCTGGGTCTGACGTTCCCCCTCGGCAAACCAAGCAGACCCCAAAGACCTTGCCTGAGCGTCTTATCCGTGCTTCATCGATACTGTAGGAATTACCAAAGAGCAATTAACTCAGAATCTGGGTGGGTCCAGCAGTTAACCAACAATGGGTTTTCCAACACAAGCACAGTGTTCGAGTGTCGTTGAACCCCTCGGCGGTCAACCCACATCATAGCCAAGAATCTGCAGGTGTCTGCTGTTGTGAAATGTTGCTGCTGCTCCTCTGCGTAGGGAGCCCTGGAACGAGCGGCGCCACCCCACCCCCCAAAAGCAAAGGGTCAGGGTCTACTAATTCGGCTTACTCTGGGTCGTGAGGGAGGAGAGTTGGGCCCCGTTGTTCAGAGAATCCGGTTTATTATTACAGAAGCCGTGTTTAAGGCAGTAGAAGGCTCTGTGGGGTTTCTTTACAAAGATGGCCACTTTCCAAAACATGCGTATTCTGGTGTGTGTGTGTGTGTCTCTGGGTATGTGTGTTCCAGTTGTACAAAAAACGAAGAGCCACGCAGCCTTTTCCTGCCCAGCTAATCCTCTGAAACCTTCCCAGCACCGTAAGAGGTGCGGGTCCTCGGTGTCGCCAGGTAGGAAGGTGTTAACATTACCAAGACCCTGGTTTGGTCACTGGCTGCAAAATTGTACAACCAGGAAAGTGGAAAGCGCTAAGGAAGCTCATCAGGCGGGTGGAGTGGCTCTCGAGGAGAGGTGGCGTTGTTCATAGGGCCGGTTTCGTGAGGCTTAATTGCCGGGACAATCTGAGTGACTGCGACAGTTGGCGAAGTTTGAAAGCCGGGGTAGAGAATGGAGAAGTGCATTCCTCCCTCCCTTCCTTCTCTTGTCTTCCCTCCTTCCCTTCTCTTTGTTATTCCCTTCCTTCTCCTCCTCCCTCTCTTTCCTTCCTTCCTTCCTTCTTGTCTCCATCCTTTCTTCTGCATCCTTCCTTCTGTTCCTTCTCCTCCCTCCCTCCTTCTCTTCCCCCTTCCTTCCCTCTTCCTCTTGAGCTTCCCTCCTTCCACCAATCATGTTAAAAAAGAACCCAAAATTCTCTAGGTAGAAAAAGGGGACATTAGAAACCTTGTGATGTTTCTCCCTCACTTTCAGGATGAGGCGCCATCATCCCCTGCACCTCTTGTCCCATGCCTCCCATCCTGCTCACCCTGCCTCATCTTGGATGCAGAAGTTTGGGGTCTCCTGCCCCCTCAAACTTGCATCTTCCAGTCTTTTGGTGCCCTGAGGTGGCCTATCGCCGTCTCAGCAATCCGTTGGCTGTCCTTCTGGATCGGCTCTCCCCTAAAATCCGCCTCCTTTTGACTCACTATCCTGCATTCTCTGTTCTTCCTTCTCTTTGCAGAGGAAGATCTCCTAGATGAACTCAGCTGTACCAGGCTCTTTTTTAAGGGGGGCATCTGCCCCAAGCTTTCTTTTGTCAGCGCCTGACAGAGCTGAGTAACTCATCCTTGGGGCGGGGATGGCCTCAGTCTGTAAATGCTTGCACAGCTTTTCGGTTTGATTAATGTGGGGAAGGTGTTAACGAACCTCTCTTCTCCTCATGTTGTGGGCGCCCCGTGCCAGGGCAGGGGAAGGGGTCGGAAGGGAAGCTGGGGTGATGAATCAGCTCCAACACAGCAGCCTTCGTTTCAAGTGCCGTTTCTCAAGCGATGTGGTTTGGGGGTTTTGTGCTCGTAACAGGTGCAGAGGAGGCCATGGATGCTCTCTCAGATTTATGCTCAAAAGAGGGAAGATAAAAGGCCTACCTTGGAAACAACAACAATAGGGAGAGGGGGTGGGAGGTCCATTCTTCTTGGCATGAATGGATCTTGTAGTCCGCATCAACGAAGGAGGGTTTGGTGCTGATTTTGCACCAAGGAGCAGATGTGTAGCCCTCCAGGAAAGTTGTGTGCGGTGCAGTTGACATCCAACGGGAGCTTCCCCTTCACAGGGACCAGTGACTTGACCCCAAAGTCAGGGCCATAAGGGCCAAAGGTTGTGAAAGTCAAAAACTCGGTGCCTAATTCTTTGTGTCCACTCAAAAAGAGAGAAACCTGTTTGCAAAGAGAGCTAAGTCCCTGTCCATGCACTCAGCAGGTGCCAATCCAGGTCTGAAACCTGGGCCATCAATTCCAACTTGAAGTGGACACAGGCTGTGTTTTGAACTCTTGTCCATTCTGAAAAAGTGACTTGATTTGAGCAGGAGGGAGGTTGCGTTGTTGATAACGGCCGTCAGGCTGTGCTTTTTAGCTCAGGTGGACTGAAGTCTTTGGCTGATGGTGACCGGGTTGTGCCTGTTTGGAAGAAGGGTTGAGACAGAAGGCATCCAAGGGATGGTCATCCCAGGACCAAAAGGCTCTGTACTGGGTGCAGACACAAGGCTGACACAACTTATTCTTGAGTTGGGGGCAGTTTAGAGCCCCTTCAAAACAGCAAGGAGACGGAGTATAAAAGTTGGTGATTGTCTCTCTGTCACTCAAGAAGGACCGAGGAGGCTGCCTGAGTAAGCCAGACATAACAGTCCTGGAATAAAACCCTCTTTGTCGCCCCTGGGGGGCTGGGGCACCCAGCCTTCCCCTTTTAAAATGTGGACCTCTCTGGAGAAAACCACGTTCGCTGCAGAGGACTAGCGTCTCTCGTCACAACTGAACCTGTCCTCTTGCTTCCCATGACACCATCGTGACACCACCAAGATCCACAACAGGGCTGCAATCATGCGTTAAAAACATCCCAGTTCCCAGCCACAGTTTTTTTGTGGAGTCCAAATGATGATGATGATGCTAGCTCATTTGGTAATGAAACGTCTGCAAAAAGCCAGCCAAGCTCAGGGAGCACCTAGGACTCCACCGTTCAACCTTGAGCTACAAATACTCTCTTCTGTCGGCACGCAGTTTTATTTATTTTATTTTTTTGGTCTTCGTTTCCCTTCCTGTAATAGAAATAAAAATCTGGCTGCTTAGTCTGCTTGCGAACACGTCCCAGTTGCAGCGCCCTGTTGACCTCAGGTTGAAGAGACAAATTTACTGGCAGGCCCTTTGCCTAAAAGCGAGAGTGCTTCTTACTGGCATCTCCGTCAAGGTGGACCGATTGAGTAACTGAAACGCTGACTCAACTCTGCTCCCCGAGGGTTCACTTACCAGTATTGTCCTTTTGAAGTCAAGGGAAGAAATATTTGATCTCTGTGGTTTTCTGATGTCTTCTCTCTCTTGTTTTTCCGCCTCTTATTTTGTTGTGATGGGAAAATGAAGGAAGATAGCAGCAGGTTAGGTGATGGGAAAAAAGATTGTGCGTGTACGTGCGTGGGCGCAAGGCTGCCGTCTGGCATGTTGGGGTCCAACGAAGAAAAAATTAAGAAGAAAAACCCAACCCCTGCCTCGCCTTTCTCCTTCGGCTGCAGCAGCTTTGTGCGGGAGGCTCCTCCGTCTGTTCTCCGAAGAGCAAACGGGACTGACGTTCGTCAAGGGGGGGATTTTCAACCCGGGTTCCGGACTGCCCGTTCCTCTTCCTGGCCTGCTTGGCAGATCTGTTCCCCCCGTCACAACCTCCATCTCGCTTTCGCTGGGGTGCGTGCCGTGACAGGAGAGGAGCGCTCTGCGTACGCTCTGAAGCCCGCTAGTTTGCCTCAGTTACTTTCCAGGTCTTGTGCAAGGGCCAGCGGAGAACGTGGGGCGAGGGTGCCCCCTGGTGGACCCTGAGGAGCATTGCCGATCCAGCATGGTTGGCCCTGCAGGTGGCTTCCCCCAACAGTTTGGAAAAAGGACCGCGGGGGGCCCCACGCTCACTCCCTCCAGGACATGGCTTGCCGGGTTGTGGTTCCCACAGCAGGAGGAGGCTTCGCACGCGACAACTCAACCTCTCCTTGCCTTCTTTTCCCTGCACAGCCCAGATTGAAGTGATCCCCTGCAAGATCTGCGGAGACAAGTCTTCCGGGATCCACTACGGGGTCATCACTTGTGAAGGGTGCAAGGTGGGGAACGATACCGTCATGCACTGGGATCCCGGGGGATGGAGTCCTGTTGGCCATGGTTCCCGGTCCCTCGGAGAAGATGCCCTGGGTGGGATTTCCCCTCCGGCTCCCAAAAGCGATGCCCTTAAATCTCCACCGAACCCACGTTGGCACTCTTCATTGATGGCTCTTGGACTTCACGCGAAGCCAGCGGTCCGCCGAGGAGCCTCCTTTCTTCACCCTCCTGGCTTCCCCTCCAGGGCTTCTTCCGGCGCAGCCAGCAAGGGAACGTGGCCTATTCTTGCACTCGGCAACAGAACTGTCCGATCGACCGCACCAGCCGCAACCGCTGCCAACACTGTCGCTTGCAGAAATGTCTCAGCCTTGGCATGTCCCGGGACGGTGAGACCTGTGTTGGGGTGCACCTCAGGGGGTTGCTAAGCCCTGTAATATTTCCCTGGATTTTCTAAATACAGTGTCCTCAGTTTGGGAGGGTCCCCTCTGCCCCTTGCCTCGGTTGGATACTCCTGTCAGGTCAGGGGGAAACCGGGCTGGAACTCCCGGTGGAGGTCCTGAGGAGGAGGTCTGAGTACCCCTGGGGAACGCGCAGGTGGCTCGTGTCGGAAGCGGCTAAAGCCCTGCCTGATCTTCACCTCTGGAAATCACCTCCTCCTCCTGCTTCTCTTCCCAGCTGTCAAGTTTGGCCGCATGTCCAAGAAGCAACGAGACAGCCTCCACGCGGAAGTTCAGAAACAGCTGCAGCAGCAGCAGCAAGCTGGGGAGAGCTCCAGCTACTCCTTGGGCATGGCCAACGGTCAGCTCAAGTTGGACCCTTCCCCAGATCTCCGAGAAGGTTCGAGCTGCTCCAGCGCTCTCTTCAGCGGACAGGCCCGCCTTAGCCAGTCCCCCGATAAGACTGCCTCCTTGGCTTGTTCTAATGGACTCACCAAGGCTCAAAGCCTCCCGGGTGAGGACCGGCAGGACCCTTTCAAGAAGGGGTACAATCCTGGGGTCATCAAGGTAGAACCCAGGACGAGCATCTATTATGCTTTGGAGACGCAGGCGTCACCAGAACTCCTGTCCCCCGGTGTCAGCAGAGCAGAGCGGACAGTAGTCGGAGGGGCTGGCAGTGAGACCCTTGACTTCTACACCACCCCGACCTTCACCAGTTTCTTGGAGCATCCCCATGGCTCGCTGACGGAGATCGGTGAGTGCACGGAGGCTTTCAGGGGGGAAAGGAAGTGTTTACAAGACCAGGCGGATCGTCACGCTTTCAAGGGAAGCTGGCTGACCTCCCCGGGTGGTGGGCCTCCGCCCGGACGTTTCCGCTGCAGGAGTCGGCCAAGATCCATTCTTCCACCTGGGAAAGGCAGGCGTTGAGCCTCTCTCCCAAAATCAGGCCTAAGCCAAGCGAGAGGGCTCAGGGCAGCTGGGGCTGGACCCAGGGCAGCCTGTGGGGTGTGGGGGATCGCAGACGTGCAGCCCTCCTGTCGCCTCCCTCCTGCAGAGCACTTGACCCAGAACGTCCTCAAGTCCTACCGGGAGACCTGTCAACATCGCTTGGAAGATCTCCAGCTGCTGAGGTGGGAGACCTTCACTCGGGAAGAAATCGGGAGCTACCAGAAGAAGGTGAGATGGGGTTTGCCCCGCTCCCATTTGGGGGGACAGCAAGGTGAGCGCTCCACAAGGGGCCGGGGCCGTTTCCAGCACGGTGCCCGCCCGTGTAGGAGTGGCTCTTCCGAGCAACCAGCCGAGTGCCAGGGCTCAAGGTTGGAAGAGGGTCCAACGGCAGAAGGTCACCACCGCAGCAGGGTGACCCGTATGAAACCTTCCTTGGGCCTTTGAGGCTTCAGCTGCTAGGCAGGAGGGCAATTCTGCGAGAGGACGTTGCGGCCCAAGGCAAGGAACTGCGGAGAAAGTTTTTGAGAAGCTCGTCTTGGATCCCTGCGCAAAATGGTGTAGACGTGTGCTGGAGTCCTTGGTGCTCTCCGAGCTTGGTGGTTGTGTTGCAGACGTTCCGTTACCCAACTAGGCAACGTCATCAGGGCTAGCTCCTCTTCACTCGCCTCTGTTTTTTTCGAAATCCACCCAAACTTCCTCTTCATCGTCTCTTCTCTGTCCGTCTGTCTGTGTCTCTCCCTCCCTCCCTTCTAGTCTATGGAGGAAATGTGGGAACGATGTGCTTGCCGCGTCACAGAAGCCATCCAGTATGTGGTGGAGTTTGCCAAGCGGATGGGCGGCTTCATGGACCTCTGCCAGAACGATCAGATCGTGCTCCTTAAAGCAGGTAAGGGGCACGATGCTGCCCCTGCTTCGGGGAGGCCGCTGCGGAAATGCGTTGTGCCGCCTCCTTTTCCACGGGGAGTAAACTGCGCTTGCTTTTACTGGTGGGTTTTAGGGGTCCCTTTATGCGGGGTGCCTGAGTCGAGATGCGTTCTCCCTCATTTCCTGTGCTACTTCCTCTAGGAAAGGGGAAATTATTAATTTAATTTAAAAACTTGAAGACAATAATGAACTAACACAGCTCCAGCCCAATGCCGGGCCACATTGACAGCAGAGATGCTGCCGGCCAGCAAGCCGTCCCGCGCGCATGTCAGTCCCTGGGGGCACCGTGAAAGGTGGATAGTCGTCTGCACGGTCGCAGGGAATATCCTTGTCCTCCAGGAAGAGCCCCCGTTTCCCCAGACTGTCTTCGCTTCCGGCCACGCATGCTTGCCGTGCACCGTCCGCTTGCCCGTTGCCGTGGGCAGGCGTCGCGACATTCGCCTCCGCTTTGCGCGGGCTCCCGCCTTTTTCCCCCCATCTTGTGGCTGTTTGGCAGTCCGGCGAGACAGCTTGTGCGATGGGGTGCATTAGGAGCGACGGAAAATCCCCGAAGATGCCCCGCCCCAAAGGCGGGGAGGGAGCATTCGGAAGAGCAGCGAACCCCACTTCAGCCTGAGCTGAGGACCCCGCCCCCGGGAAGAAGGGGCTGGCCGGGCTGATGGTCCTCTCTTCCCGCTCAGGTGCCATGGAGGTCGTTCTGGTGAGGATGTGCCGGGCTTTCAATTCCGAGAACCGGACCGTCTTCTTCGAGGGCAAATACGCTGGCCCAGAGGTCTTCAGGTCGCTCGGTACAAGAGCTCGCTTTCCGCTTGGATTTCCCTCGATAGGTTTGGGCTGGGGTCCAAAGTAGGGCGCGGAGAGGGGGTTCGGTCGAGGTTGTGGGGGCAGGGTGGAGGCCGCACTGCGTGAGCGGGGTTGAGCGTCAGCTGCAAGCCAGAGGGGATCGCAGCTCCAGGGCTTGGCTTGCGGGGCTCATCGAGCCTCCCCGAGGAGGAGCATTCATGTGTCACGTCCTCTCTCTCCTTCTGGCCCCCCCTGAGGGGCCTGTTTCCGAACGCGACTGGAAGAGCGTGTCCTGCTTTCCTCAGGTTGCAACGAACTCATCAACTCCGTCTTCGACTTTGCACACAGCCTGTGTTCGCTTCACTTCTCCGAGAACGAAATCGCCCTCTTCACGGCCCTGGTGCTGATCAATGCAAGTAAGAAGGGGACCCTGGTTGTGGGTTCAGACTCTTTCCATCTGCTCTTTTGGCCGCAAGGACCAGCTTTTGGTTGGACGGGAAAGAAATGGTTGTGATTTCTGCGCTCAAAGAGAGAACGAAATCGGGATGTCCTGCCTGCCTTTGCACGATTGCCTCTCCAGAGGTCGTGTGTTTTCGCTCACCGCAAAAAGGCCGTTGCACAAGAACTGAAAAGGGACGGCTTAAGTTTCCAGTTGAGCCTTTAGCAGCAGTAGAAAACTGCAGATCGCTCGTCTTTGAATAACACGCGGATGAAAAGAGTCAGTTGCTGCACTAACTGATAATAGAAGGCCTGAGAAAGTTTGAAAGGAATTGCTGAAAGGGAGGCAGTTGCCCCGGAAGGTCATGGCAGAATGGGGCCTCCTTAAAAAAAAAGGCAGCCAGGCTTTGCCGTAGTTGGACACGTGAACCCCAGTCGGGGTGCCAGGCTCCTCCGCAGTTTGCTTTTCCAAACTGGGTGAGGCCCCAGCGGACCGCTCTCTGCGCTTTGCAGGTCACCCCTGGTTGCAGGAGAAAAGCAAGGTGGCCTGTCTGCAAAACAACCTTGAAGTGGCTTTCAAACAGATGCTGCAGAAAAGTCACCGGGAGGGCATCTTGGCAAAGGTGGGTATCTGCCCAGGTTCCGAACAGAGGAAGAAAAGTCCACGTCCCGCTGGGACAGCCAAGCACGAGTGCCCTAGATGGGGCACCGTCCAGGTGAGCCGAGGGGGACAAGGACGCCTCGCCGTCCTCGCCTCCAACTGCCCTCTCCTCCCGCTTTCTTTCTCCAGCTGCCACCCAAAGGGAAGCTGCGCAGCCTCTGCTCTCAGCACACGGAGAAGCTCCGTTCCTTTCGCCAGATGTACCCCGAGGTCGTCCACGCAGTTTTTCCACCGCTGTACAAAGAGCTCTTCATCTCGGACTCCGACCCGCTCCAGGGGCCCACCGGGCAGTAACCCCCTTCCCATGAGCTGAAGGCAGGCCAGAAATCACCTCCGGGTCGCTCGGAGGCCGGAGCTAATTCAGGGATGGGAAAGGTGGCTGGACGCAAAAAACGAAGCAGGCCAAGGGCAGCAGTCAACAAGTGGAGTGGGCAGGATGAGGGGTTGTCGGTCATCGACCGACTCCTCTGACCTCTTTTGGGGGTGCCCCACCTCCTCCTGAAAGAAGAACAGGCCGGGCCCTCCTGCCTGCCTCCCCGACCCCTCGCTGGAGGGATCCCAGTCCATGAAGCTCTCCAGATGACATTTAAGGGTTGGCGAGCTACCCCTTAAGCGAAGCATTAAAGGAGGGTCGTGCTTACAGAGACAAAGATGCTTCTTCCCTGATGCTGTTTCACAGGAAGGTGGTGTTCAGCGTTGCGACCAACCCGGGTGACCCCAAAATACCTCATTGTGCTGTTTAATGGCATGGGACTCAGCAAAGTTCTTTAGCTTTGCTGTATGTCAGATGTTTTCTCCTTGAAAACAAGTTTTTCAGAAACGAAATCGTTCATGCGTGTGTGAGTGTGTGCAGAGAGACAGGGACAGATGTATTTCTCTAATGTAGGTCTTTATTTTTCTGCTAAGTCTGTATTTGATAACAAGGGAATCCCTGTGTATTTTTCCTTTTCTTTCTCTCTGCACTGTTACTTTGCAAACTGGCCACAACTTCTGCACTTGGAGTCCAAAGATGCGCTGAGGGCGTTACCTCGTTTTGGTAGTGAAACATCTGCAGGCAAACAGCCACGCACAAAGGGCACCGAGGACTCCACGGGGCGAAGGTGTGTTTGTCAGGATAAATCTCAGCACCTTAGCCACATGGGAGTGGTGATCTACAGGACGGTGCAAAGGTCTTAGGCCACCACTGGACTTCTTGTTTTAGCATGGTATACTGGCCAGATATAATTATGCCTCTGACCCTTTATTAGTAAACAGCCAGAAAATGCGGGGAATTTGTATGCAGGATTCAAAACCAGGAAAAAGCAGCTTCCACAGGCTAAAGTGGCCAGTGCTGACTGTTTAATCCTGACTTCTGCCCGAAGGAGCCGTTTCGTTCTGAAAACTGCTTGCTTAAAGTCTGTGTACATGTTTCCTGTGTTTTCTGTTTGAATCTTAACACAGAGACTGAAAAAGACCTATGGATGGTCGTTAAAACTTTGCAAAAACCAAGTGGGTGGTGGCCTAAGACTTGTGCACGGTGTTTGTAAAAACTGGGATAGCCGGTTTGGCTCATCGGCGATTTTCCCAGAAGTCGGCACCACCATTTCCTTTGGAGAGGGTGGGGGGGTGATTACGTTCCCAGGATTATTTTGAGCGCTTAGGACGCTGGTTCTGTTCTCTTTCCGATCCTGACAGTCGGCACCTCTTTTGGAGTCCTCAGCTTCGGCAAAGCTTAACTTCCTTCTGCCCTGACATGAAGCAGCCGCGAAATCTGGGTTTCATCACCCGGCGTCCGCTCCAATCCCAGTCGTGCCTGGGGAATGTCTCTGCCTTTTTAGAAACTGCCTTTTGGAGGCTGGCCCGAGAAAGTCTTTTTCGGGGAGAGAAAAATTAAATGTATCGCGAGGAAGCGGGTATTTTCCTCTGCCGGTTGAGCAGGGTAATAATGTTCAGACAGGCACGAACGAGGCACGTGTTGGGGGCGCCCCTGCCAAAACCCGCACAAGCGTGGGAGTAAAGCTTCCGCAGTGGAGCAAACGGAAGTCTCCTTTCCATCTGGATTCCGGCCGTCTCGGACAGGCGCAAGGCCATCCGAATCGGCCTGACCGTCGAAGCCCGGCTCCTCCCGTTGAGCGTCCCAGCCCTGCAAACAGTTCGGCTCGCAGAAATCAGTTTGGGCTTCTCTTAGCCGTTCGAACTCGGTTTGAGGTCTTGTTCAGTCTGAGCTTCAAACTTCGGTATCAAGACCCCGACCCCCCCCGGCTGTTTATTTGCACAGAAAAATCCGCTGGGTTGCATCTCCTGCGCAGGCGCGGCTCAAGCCCCTTTTTCCATTCTCCGCATCTTCTTGGGCGAAACAAAAATGAAATATTTAAAGGAGGGGGGAGGGTATACCATGTAAATACCTGCTTTAAAAGGTCTTTTGCTTTTTCAGCTAAGTTTGGAGCAATCGGATTTTGAAAGCGTACGATGGACAGAGTTCAGTTTACTTTTTAATTTAATTAAACCATGGTGCACATTGATAAGGCTGGTTGGATTTTATTCGCTTGCTGGCTCTTTCTTTTAATAAGTGTGGTGCTGTTTTGTGGGGTTTCAGGTGCAAGGGTGGAACAGCCGAGCACGTTAAAGGCGATGAATCACATCCGCGCGAGGGAACTCCCAATTTTGTGATCTGCGTTGCTGGCAGACCATCTTTTCTTCGTTTTAATTATCATCATGTCCCCCTTTTCGGCTTTGGAATAAGCTGATGAGACAGTCAGAATTTGGTTGCCTCCTTGACATCTCCATAAATTAAATTTCAGAAATGGAGCCATCTTGGCTTTAAGAGCAGGCAGATTAAACTTGTGGGTGTCGGGAAAATGGAGAATTTGCCCCGGACCCAAGCAATTTGCAGACCAGATTGGAAACCTCAGTGGGTGAGTTTGGGGTGCTGGGCCTTGAAGTCCCCCTGACGCGTTCAGAGTACAGGTAGTTCTTGAGTTACAACCAGCCAGGCATAAGTCAAGGACTGTCTGTTTTGAATTAAGCAAACTGAGAGGATGGTGCAAAACAGTTCTAGAAATGGGAGCTAAACTTTGATTAGAGCTCACGAAACAGGCCCAACGGTGTTGAGCCCAAAACCATGCCTGATTCACGTGTTGTGGCTATGCCGTCATATGTGGACAGGAAAAATCGCACACATCTGAGCACGTCTGTCTCATCCCCTACACAAGGCTAACCTGGGTTTTGCTGACATCCTTGGTTCAGAGTCGAAGACAAACCCTTACGTCAGGCTGTGCTGATACCATGCACAGGACTACGAAATAGGGTGAACCCATCTCCTCCTGGTTTATAGCCTACAGACTCTTCGCCCCTGAATAAGGAAAACCACGGCTATCCTCAGCTCTTTTTCTCTGGGGATTTTGTTAAGAAATGAGGCATATTTGGTGGGCATCCCAGAGTGGGAATCCCACCCCTCACAGTTGGAAACAGAGTCAGGTTTGATCATGGACTCGTGGGCCAATCCGTAAACTCTGGACTCGCCTTTAGCTTCCCTTTGCCAGAATGAAGATGGGCTGCTGTTTGGCTTTGCGAGAATGTGAGTGTGCGTTGTCCTGCTTGGCTGCTGTGTGGTGTTGAAAAAACAACACAGAAAGTCAGGAAGGGAACGTTCTCAAGGCAGGATGACAGCCACGTGCCAGAGAAGAGAAGACGCCTGCCCAGGAGACGGAGCCGAAAGCGGTGATCGGCCCCAGGTGAGTGCTTGGCTCTTTTCGGAGATGCTTGTTAAGGGTCCAAGAAGGTGGGTTCGCCAGCTGCCCTGTCCTTGGAAGAAAAGGTGGCGCAGGGAGACGGCTTGAAAGGTCACTCGGGGAGGAAGGAGGCTGTCCGAAGCGTAGAATTGCTCCTTCCGTCAGGAGAGGGCTGAACAGGGCCAGCTGGTTGGTGCGAGGGCAGCTTGGTGTGTCCCCTTGGCACAGCACAATCGGGGCGGGGCGTGCAAAGGCCCCAGGTTCAAACCCAGAGGCGCGGGCGGGAAAGAAGCCGAGGGCACCCCTCGAAGTGGGACTGACCCAGAGAACGAAGGAACCTGCGGTGTGCGTGGCTCAGAGCTGTGGAATCGAGGTCTCCTCTTGCGACTGCACGATTTGCGCTTGGAAGCCTCCAGGCGTCGCTTGACAGCTTTGATGCAGCTGTCCGGGAGGCAGGAAAGATACGCTGCGGTGGGAATCCAACGTATCCCAGAGTTGGGTTGGTATTCCAGAAGGAAGTGTGTGGAGCGGGAAGAAATCTGTATTTCTGGGGAATAAGTTTGGTTTTAAAGTTCTACAGTTTCCCCGGCATTCCCTGAATCCTTGTTTTCTGTTCAAAATCAACCCTGGTTTGGAGGGCTGTGAATCGCAGCCGGTCAACGCAGAGGCTCCGTCTCCGGTTGCTTTCCTCGCCCACCTGGAACAGGGGTTGGGGCAGACGCCCGGAGCTCCTCCTGTTCGCACATCTGTGCGCTTGAACCGTTAAATCCGGACAGGGGAGTGCAAGAACGAAGGGCAGGGAGTGGACTGGGGAGCGCAGTTCGCAAAGAGGCGCGTCAGAGGTTGTGGCCAGCGCGGCTGAGCGTGCCCAGCTCCAAATTGGTGTGCAGGAGGAGGAGTGACCCCATGAGATGTGGGAAGGGAGGGCAAGTGAAAATGCGGTGTGCGCGTGTAGGAGTCCGGAGCTTTGCCTCCCGGGAGAACAAACTGTGTTTTTTTTCATTCGACGTTTCCTACTGCAGGAACAGGCAGCCCAGTGTATCTGGTGCAAGTTGGTGGAGGACGAAAGAGGGAATGAACTCTCAGCCGGCGAGTTGCATTTAGGGTCCGCGTGTCCGCGTGTCGATGTCGCTCAGCTACAGCGCAGTTTCCCCCTCCCTTTCTGTTTTTTTTAGACGTGTGTGCAGATTTGCGTTAATGTGCAGCCTCAGCGACAAGCAAAAGTCACGGGGGGATATGGGCTATTCAAAAACAAGCAATGGGGATCTCTGATTTATTCCCAAAATGGACCGTTGAGAGAGAGGAGAAGACCCTTTTGTTGTGATCTTCCCCTTCTTCCCCGTACGGTGGCACAGAAAGGGCTGGCCTGCTTTTTGTCGCTCAAACCCAGGATCTGGGGGGAGGTTTTCACCCCATTCAAGCAGGAAGGAACAGCAGCCGCGTTTCCTTTTGCGGATGCTAATGTAGCACCCTTTTTTTTAGTTCTTTTTAAAGAAAGTACCCAGAGCAAAGATTTTCAGCCCACGGCTTTCATTTTGCTCAAGGTGGGAAGAAATGTTCTCTGGCAGACCTAGAAATAACAATAAGCCACTTCTTAGGAGCCGGAATAGCCAATCTGGCAGGGAGACTTCTATCGCTTGTTAAATAATTAAAAAAAGAAACAGGTTTACGGAGCTCCTCCTTATTCATGCCTGGCATTTTTCTCAGCCCCAGATATTGTCAGTCACCCCATCCAGAGGAAGGAAGGCTCTTGCCGTCTTCTTTCCACAATTCAGACGCTCCTGAGCGACCCGTGTTTGATGCGGGAATTTATGAAGCATTGAAGTTTGGGGGAAAGGGCACCGTCCAGCCAGACAGTGAGCAAAGGTAGGTTGGAATTTCTGGGGAAAAAAATATCTTGCGGGGGGGTTGGAGTTCGGCCAGGTTAAAATCCAAGAGGTTGAAGCAGCAGGTCCCGCGAAGGAGGCGCCAACAGGATTAGATGCGGTGTTTAAACAGAGCGGCTGTTTGAATCGGGGCTCCTCCGTGTGGACTAGAAGCTTGCCCTAGCACGCGCAAGGACTTTTCTTCCAGAATAAAATCAGAGGCATCTTCGGAAGTCAGTGAAAAGTGGGGATTGATTCCAGAGGCATTGCCGTTATTTCATATGGAAGGGGGAAGAAGAAAAGGGGGAAATTCTGTGGGTTTTTTCCCCCTCTCCTCGCAAATCCATGCTTGCACCTTGCCCGCTCAGGGTTTGGGGGCCAAAAATCTCCCCTCTGAGCCTCCTTTCCCTTTGCTACCTCCTCTTCCTGGCCCACTTTGGCTGCATTTGGCTGATTAAACGTTCCCATTAAGATGCAAATTCCAAGCCGGAAGCTCTGCAGGAGCTATCAATGTGCGATGCGCGATTGAAGACAACGTGTGGTGGGCCAGTTTTGCATCACAGCTCCCTCTCCAAAAAGGGTGAGGATTGTGCAGGGCTGTGAGGAGTAAGGAACAGCTGCACATGGTTTCAGGGAAGGCTTCTCTTCCCCCGCCCCGCAAATCCCCATGCTCCATTAGGACTGATTGATGGATTTCCCCAAAGAACTTTTTTTCCTATTTCTCTGAAAACTGGGATCTCCCCAGATTTACTCCATAGCAGCTTCAGGTCCGGATCAGGTGCCATTGGTCCTCCCAGAGGTCACACCCCGACATCGCAAGGAAAAAACGGAGTGCTTTAGCAAGTGAGCCCATTTCCCTTTCCTGCCCTGAACTTCTGCAACTGAGGACGCGCTGACTATAACACTGCAAAGGAGCCTGCAGCATTGGTAGGACGGCGGCTCGCAAGCGGAGGGGAGAGGGCTTGAAGGTGGCTTGCTTTCGATGGCTGAAACCGGGCCGGAGACGTTCTCTTCCCAATCCTGGCTTAGCATCTCCCCCTCTTTTACGGAACCAAAATTTAAGCCACATCAGCCTGCAGAGAGTCACGAAGCCCCCGAAACGTCCAGACTCGACCTCCTCCCCTGGCCTCTCCTGGCCTGTCTTCCTCCGTCTCCCGCCTCCTCCGCTGCCCTACGGTCCTGCATTCTTGGCTTCTTCGTCTTTCATTTCGCCACGGACGCCCCTCTCTTTTAATGCACCAGCTGGAATTTTGCCGAGGAGCTACTTAGAAGAAATTACATCGCGGCGGCTGGTGGCTGGAGCTGCGCAGCGGGGCTGGGCTGGGCGGGAACCGTCGCTCCCTTTGCAAAGCACTCTGCGCGTGGATTGGCAGTTGAGGTCTTACTTGATCAGATGGATTTCTTGCCCCCCCCCCAGTGGGGTATGTATGCATTGCTTCCTCCTCCCATTCTTGTCCAGCCAAAGGCCTGTCAAAGGGTAGATTGGGCTGAGAGAGAGTGGTTGGGACTTCTGTGACGGGGGCGGAACGGGGGGACTTGAACACAGGTCTGCCCAGTTGAGTACCTTCACCATTACCTCACCCTTCCTCCTCTTTTTCAGAAGCTGCAAACTCCAGCAGTTCTGTTTGGGATTTTTAAATTCTTTTTAGGCCCCAAGGGCTCCTCAGGTGGCTTCACTAGGTGGTCTCCTCCTCCTCCTCCATGTTTGTTGATGCCTTCTAATTGCCAGTCTCTCTCGCTGTGGTTGTCGTTTCAGGAATTTCTCAACATGTCCATCAGGCCCTCACTGGATGTGCCGTCGTCTTGGTTCCTGGTCTTCACGGGAGTGGTCTTCTTGGTGGGACCTGGATGGAGCTGCTCTTTCAAGTGCAAATGTTTGGTGCAAGAGAAAGTGGTCTTCTGCAACAGCCGGAACCTGACCGCTGTGCCAGTCAGCATCCCCCCAGATTCAGAATTCTTGGACTTAAGCCAAAACATCCTCCGCACCCTACATCAGGGCATGTTCTCCCGTCTCCAAACCCTAAAAGAGTTGGACCTCAGTTACAACGTCATCTCCAACATCGAACAGGGAGCCTTCAATGGCCTCCAGAAGATCATGACCCTCCGGCTAGCCGGGAACGAGTTGAAGATGGTACCAGACGGGGTCTTTACCGGGCTGCCCCACCTCTCCATTCTCGACCTGAGTGAAAACAAGATCCTCGTCTTTCTGGACCATTCCTTCAAAGATCTCTTCAGTCTTGGGAGTCTAGATATACGGGACAATCCTCTGGTCCTGATTTCAAGCCAGGCTTTCAGAGGCCTCCCTCATCTGCGGCGGTTCACTCTGCAAAAATGCAACTTCACCCGCCTGCCGACGGAGGCCCTCTCGCACCTTCACCATTTGGTGGAGCTTCATCTCAAAATCCTCCACCTCAGAGTCCTCTACAACTATTCCTTTCGGAAGCTCCATCAGTTAAAAGTCCTGGAGATCAGCCAGTGGCCTTTTCTGACAGCGTTGGAGCCTCACAGTCTCGCTGGCTTAGACCTCACCTCCTTGTACATCATCAGATGCAACCTCCATGATGTTCCTTATAAGGCCATGAAGCATCTGGTCCATCTCCGTTTCCTTGATCTCTCTTACAATCCCATCTCGGTGATCCATGGGAGGAAGTTGGTGGATCTCTCCCGTCTTCAGGAGTTCCACCTTACTGGTGGCCGACTGACCACCATCCAAGCCAATGCTTTTGAAGGCCTCATCCACTTCCGTCTTCTCAACGTCTCGGCCAACAATCTGCAGACCCTTGAAGAAAAGGTCTTCCATTCCGTGGGGAGCCTTGAGGTCCTTCGGCTGGACCAAAACCCCTTGACCTGTGACTGCCGCCTGCTTTGGATCATGAAGAGGCGGCAGAGGTTGAATTTCGAGGCTCAGCTGCCCATCTGTGCTACCAGCTCAGAAGAAGGAGAAAAGATCTTCCACGAATTCTCCAGTGCTCTGCCGCACCACTTCACCTGTCGGAAGTCTAAGATTGAGGACAGGACACTCCAGAAAGTGGTGGTTAACGAAGGGGACCAGGCCACCTTGACGTGCAGCAGTGACGGAGATCCACCGCCCAGGATTTTCTGGGTGAACCCTCAGAACATCACCTTGGACTCAACCCACAGAGGCCGGGCAAGCGTCCTTTCCGATGGGACTCTTAAGATCCAGTACGCCCTACCCGAAGACAGTGGACTGTACCATTGTGTTGCGAGCAACGTGGCCGGCAATGATTCCATGGCAGCTTCTCTCCACGTTCTTGTGCCTCTGTTCAACCAGTCCCTGGCCTGGAATGACTTCAGCCTGCGCAATAAAACCGGGGTCCCCTCCTCCTCCTTCATCCGTCCCCGCATCTGGGTGGGGATCTTGACCATTGGGATTGTCCCCTTTCTGTGCTCTGTTGCAGTCTGCTTCATCTTCATCTTCCTCTGTAGCAAAGGCAGAGGGAACGTCACCCACCAGGTGATTCGCACTGAGCCCCGTCTCTCCCCAGGGTACAAGGCCATCCTGAGCCAACGAAGAGCACCTCCGAAAAAGCCTGCATGAGTTCTTCCCAGTTGCAGCTCTTCATTTCATTCTCCTGGCTGGCAGGTCCAAGAAGATAAATTAGGATTCTGGTTGAGAATCGCAGCCATTTCCTTGACTTGCCCCAATACGCTACATTTTTCTCACCTGGAGTCATGACTAGGACAAAAAAAATAACAGCGACGCCTCCCTTGCAATTTAAAAAAAAACCTCAAATACCAATCAAACTCTTTTCTCAAGTACGTGATGAACAGGGAAATAATTCTGTAATTACCAAAAAAAAGATATGGGTTCAGATTCATCCAAGATTCAGGGACTTTTGTCACCTCAGCCTATTCATTAATAAATATCTCCCATTATTTCTTGCACCTGAAATACCTAGTGTTTTTTTATTATTTTTATTATTCCTGAACTAACCCTGTTGGGGTGCATCCGCCTGGAATCTTCCCTCGCATGGCGTTAATCTGGGCAATTCCAT
Organism: Acrochordus granulatus; assembly: GCA_032468055.1. Lineage (NCBI taxonomy): Eukaryota > Metazoa > Chordata > Lepidosauria > Squamata > Acrochordidae > Acrochordus > Acrochordus granulatus. The sequence continues at coordinate 151,039 of JANHZU010000837.1, forward strand.
TTTTTCTCCCAACAGTTAATCTGTAAAGAGCAGACTCCACTCTCTGTAACTCAAGAGAGAAAATCTGGCAGTTTCAGAGGAACTGAAAGTTTAAAGAAGGGTTGTTTTTTTATTATTGAAAAATCCTAAAAAGCAGGCTGGCTAGGGGATTCTGGGAGTTGAAGTCCATGCATGCTGATTGGGGAATTCTGGGAGTTGAAGCACACTGGAAATCCAGCACAGAACTGGTGCAAGCAGCCTCTTCCCACACCAAGGAGGGAAATTTCAGGCGGGGAAGGCCGATCTCGCAAAGCCATTCAGTTGCCCGCAGAGAAAATGAGCTGGCCTGTTTTGCGTCCTTGATGAAGATCAGAAGTGCTTAAAAATGTTGGAATCACGGTGACTTTGCTCAGGGGGACGACCGGCTCTCGGTGCAAGGCTTCTTCCTGCTTCCAGATCTCTCTGCCCGGGTCCAACGGAAAGGGCGAAGTGCTTTCCCTGGCGGACAAGCGTGACACAGCGAGAGGAGAAGTTATTGGTCGGCCATGGACTCAGTTTGGCTGTGAGGCTGCCAACCCACCAGGCAACGGCGTCCCCCCAAGATGCATTCCCTTCTGGGGTCTCCCAGGAGTGGTCCGCAGGATGAGAGGCAGGCAGGAAGGAAACTGGAAAAAAAAAGAGAGGGAGGGAGGAAAGAAGGAAGGAAGGTGAAAAAGGGAGGAAGGGAGGGAATTGAAAAAAAGGGGGAAAGAAGGGAGGGAGATGAAAACGGAGGGAGGGAATTGAAAAAGGAAGGAAGGGAGGTGAAAAAAGGGAAGGAGATGATGGATGGATGGATGGTGAAAAAAGGACGAAAATGAAAAAAATAGATGCCAAAAAGGAATTGGGGTTGCACTAGACAAGTTGGGGTATCCAGCGTGGTCACGTTATGGTGCCCCCGCTTTGCGCCATTCCCAGGGGAAATCAGGAAACATCCCTGCAGGTTATGAATCTGAATCTCCCATCTTCCCACTGCGCCATCCTCTTTTCCCCGCTAGAAAAAAAAATAGATCTAAATCTCAGAGGAAGGGGTGCCGGCACCCCCCTGCTTGAAAACCCCATTCCCACAGGCTTCCAGTAACGAGGGGTGATTGTTACGACTTTGCATCGAGTCCGTCCCTGAAGACCTGCAAGGGTCTCAGGTTGCCAACGGACGCTTCGCGTTGTCCTCCTTGGACTCACCCCCCACCCAAAAATTAAAACCAAGCCTGCGTCTTGGTTAGGTCGGCCCTCTCCCCGTGTGCCTTCCCCGCGGTGGGGGTGCAAGCGATTCACCACGCCCCCCCCTTTTCCCGCAAGGTCTTTTCGGTCCGGTCTTCAGTCCGCTCTCTGCCCTGCAGACGCCCAGCAGCGACATCACCGGGGCTGTGTTCCTGGCCGCCCCGACCCTCCTCCGCCCCGCCGGCCGCTTGAGGGAGCGATGCTGACGTCTGCCGGTTCTCGGTGGATCCTCTGTTCTTTCTTTCTTTTTTTTCTTTAATTGCTCTATAAATTAGGTAGGAGAGGGAGGCGCAAACCGGCTTAGACTTCGGGCAGAAGAAAGACCCCCTCTGGACATTCGCAGCCGCTGCGCGGTCCGCCTCTCGGCAGGGTTTGCGCCGGCCTCCGAAATGAGGTGGCTCGCTTCTCTCTGCGTCTTTGCGCTCTTCTCCCTCGGAGCTTCGCAAAGCGTCCCTCGGCTGAGGCTGATTCCCAAAGGTGAGCTGCTTCTTTTTTCCCGCGGTTCCGGGCGGCGGCGGCCAGACCTTTAGGCTGGATTTGGCGCTTTTATCCACTGGCTGAGTCCTTCCCAGACCTGGGTCAGGCAGAGGTTCCTGTCTGAAAAAGGCAAGCCTTTTATTACTACTGTACTGCAAAAGGCGAGCTTTCTTCCGAGTGTTGCCAGTATTTTGATTCCACTTGGTGTCCTGCTTTATTCATATTATTATTAGTGTGGCTCATTGCACAGTCAGCCAGATGTTTAGACTGGATTTGGCATTTTTATTCTCCAATCCACTCCTTTCCAGGTGTTTTATTTTATTACCATGCACTCACTTTCAGACAGCAGAGGATGCATATGTACGTTGAATTTCTAAATGTGTATTTTTATACCATCTCTCTCTCTCCCAAGCTCCCTTTTTTGATTGAAGAAAGGCAGCCATTTGAAAAAAAAATCAGCATTAGGGTAAAATGTTACTGGATAGGCCTTGTTTGAGGACTTGGAAGCTGATGTTTCTAAAAACAACAACTCCTTTTCCCCCAGCTTTTAAAAGAAGAAAACAAAATCATGTATTTCAAACCACCTGTTTTTTAAAAGAAATCCTTAGCAGGGGAGAATTGCTGATATCCCAAGTAAAATCCACAGAGATATTTATTTCCAATTGCCCATTTCCTTTCAGGCTGACATTGCATTTCTCCAGCCTCGCCTAGCTTGGCTCACTTACCCTGAGTCACCTCTTCAGCCTTGTTCTTTATTGGTTAAAGCAAAAGGTAATGGAATGTAGGACCTAAAGAGGAAGGAAGACTTTTTTTTTTTTGCATTTGGGTTAAATCAGACTCTTTTTCCAAATACAGCCCAACCGAGAGATTTGGAGGCAGCTGGCCAGGAGGGGAACATGATAATATGATATCCTGGATATAATGAGAATTATAGAATACATTTTGCT
>JANHZU010000837.1:153801-175139 GCA_032468055.1 Acrochordus granulatus
TTGAATACATTTTGCTTTTCATCTTAAGGCAGGGTGCAGTGCAAGAGAAAGGGCCCCTGGGATGGGAGAATGGTGCTTTCCACCTTCCTCTGGAAGAAATGAAGCTCTAAATTCAGGTGGGGTTTGATGCGCTTTCCTGGAAATGGCGCATAAATGCACAAGCCTCTCAGAAGGCTCTGTTTACATCCAGGCAGAGACATGCAGGGATTTTATTCAGCAAAACCAATTTAGTCAAAGAACAGGCTGGAGTCCAGAGACAAGCCACGTGGGATGCCGCATGTCTCGCTTCAGAACCAAGCGCATTAGTAAGCACCGTGCCTTGCCCAGACACCCGTCCTGAGATTGAAAAAAATTGGCCTCTCCAAAGCCAAGACAGAGGCAAGCAAACAGCAGCGAAGACCCAATTCTTTATTTTGCTGCAAGGAAACAAGCAGTCTTGGGGGGGTTGGTTTTTGGTTTTGGTGCATCTTCCTAAGAGACATTTTCTGTACTGAAGAGGAGAGATTAAACACTTGGCTCTCGTTGGCCCTTTTGTTGAGAATAAATAGTTGGCTCTGGCTGATCTTCTTGATGGCAGGACGCCCAGCACTTAAAGTTGAGCTCAGAGGCACTCCGGCGGAGGGATCCCCCCTTCCCAACTGCAGAATGACCCCTAAATGGGCCAGGTTGCCACATCTGTTTTGAAGTAGGGAAACTGCTCCAGCCCAGGGTGAATGGCTAGAAAAGAAATATTGAAATGGACATTTAAATTTAACATTTAATAACATTTAAATGAAAGTTGGCAGCCTCCCTAAACGTGTGAACAAGTCCATATAAGCAGGGAGGACAAAAGCGGTCAGAGGCCCAGTTGCTTTCTTTGCGGTTTTGGCCTTGAATGTTCAGCCATACTGTGCCGTCCATGGAGGTTTACTGTATGGGTTTGTTTTCATGCATGTTTTCAGGCCAGTTCCATCGAAACAATTCTGAGTGGTTTACAAAAGTTAACACAGTAACGGACCATCCTGTTTATCAGCCTGCCTGACTCAAACTATTCCACTTAACAACAGCCACAAGAGGAGAGAAATAAAAATACGGCATCAGTATTCGTTTCCAATCCTCAATTAACGGCTAGTAAAATGAGTCGGATCAGATCAGACTGCAATCTAGCTGATCCAGCCTCTCTAACAGGGATCAACCAGATCCTTTGGAGAAGCCCACAAAGCACAAAGCCTTCCTTCCTATGGCTACAATTGACAGGTGGACTGCCTCTCAAACTGGAAGTTCTATTTAGTCACTGAAAACCCTAACAAGCCCTTTCCTGTGGAAAAAAAAGACTGGAAAAAAAATTCTAAAAAAGGGTCAACAGCCCCAGGTCCTGATCCACTTGTAATACATGTGCAGTGCGTAAAAGAGGAACATTGACCGTAAGCAAAGTGCATTTCATTGCTACCAGAACTGGAGGGGGGGGGGAAATCCTCACTTTTGCAACGATGCAGAAATTCTCTGTTGAAAAAGAGGAGTGAGCGTCTTTCCTTCCTGGAAGCAGGATTCAGAGAAGGGGGGCATCAGATTTTGGTACGTTCCTTAATTAATCCCCCCCGCCGCACTGCCAAAGCAAGGGCAGCTGAATGCTCTCAACTGGGCTTTTTGCAAAGCCGAGCATGGATCTCCAACTGGGCGCAAGGGGAAGAGATTGTTCTCGGGAGGTCAATCTCATTTTGGCTCCCTCTGCAATGCAGATAAAACAGAGATGCAGGCACAAGGAAGGGAGGGGGGAAAGTTGAAAGGGGGGGTGAGAAAAAAAACAGATGATGCTCTGGATTCATTGCTGGGATGTGTTTTTTAACCTCCCTGGTGACTCACCCTGCAGGCCCAAGTTCCTTGTCTTCGCCCTTCCCATGCATTAAGGACAGACATCACCGAGAAACAAGGGGGTAAAAAATGAGAGAGGATGAAAAACAACAGACAGATGTGGCTGATAGATTTGTGCAGTGTGCCAGGGCCCAACCAGGCAGCACCTCGGTGCCTTATTTGCAAAATGGATTAAGGATGCGGCCTCTGGCAGGTCTGAGCATCCTCCCTATGGAGGTTGATTGCTCCATGCATCCAGGCCAGCAAAAATAAATAGATGTGGCAATGTTGCAGGGGTAACGGGGGACCACCTCGGCTTGGGCAGGAGACAGCAAAGGCACACAAAGGCATCTCGTGAAGGCTGCGTGTCCACCACCGCTGTCTTACTGAAGGCTGGAACAGATCGCGACCAGCAGGGAAATTGATTTCCGTCCTTTCTTTCCCCCAGATGTCGTGACCCGAACTTTCAACCAGAAAGAAAGGCTGCTGAGCATGTTTCATGAGGCTGGGTCCTCTCAGGTTATAGTTGGAGGCCGAGGGATGGTCTGGATTCTGACATTTGTGGGTTCTGAAATCACCCCCACAGAGGTAAACAACTCCACCCCTCTCCAAACCATCTGCAGGTAGTCCTTGACAAATGGCCATTCATGTAACAACGGTTCAAAATTACAGCGCTATTGGAAAGAAAGATTTACAACCCATCCTTGAAATTATGACCGTCATGTCACTCCTGTGGTCACATGATCACAATTTGGGAGCTTTGCAACCGGCAACGGTTCTAGCATCTTGTGGTCACATGATCACAATCTGCAACCTTGCCAACTGGCTTCTGACAAGCAAAGTCAATGAGGGAAGCCGGATTTGCTTATAGATTATGTGATTTGATTAACAACCATGGTAAAAAAATTCGCAGTGCTCAAGATGTGTCTTTGCATGATAACCAGGTCCCAGTGCATGTCGAAGAGAAAGCTGAGAAGGATTGTAAGAAAGCAGAGAAGGTGAGCCAGTTCCTAGGATGGGCTGGATTGGGATGGGATGGGATGGGATGAGTTGGACTGGATTGGGCTGAGTTGCATTGTGTTGTTTTGGGTTGGGTCAGGTTGCACTGGGTTGGGTTGGGTTATATTGGGTGGGATGGGTTGCATTGCATTGAGTTGGGTTGGATTTATTTTCCCTCTTCTCATTTGTAGGGAGACTGTGATAACTTCATCCAGATGATTGAAAGCATCGAGAATAAAACGCTGGTCTGTGGAACAAATGCAGGTTCTCCCAAATGCTGGATTCTGGTAAGGGAGATGGGCAGCTGTTACAGGAGCTTTGAGAATCAGATGGACCCGTAGGAATGTTTTCTGAGTCTTGACCAGCTTTTACGTGCTCTGGATTGTTGTTTTTTCCCCCTTCAGGTCAACACAACACTGCAAAGAAGCATCCAGGGTCAAATCTTCACCATGGTAGGAGAGAATGTCATCCCAGCCTCACCTTCCCAGAACGCTGTAACTATTACCATTGGTAAGAACTCGGGGAGAAGCCAAAATAATTTTTTTTAAATATCCTTCCAAATCTCAGGCTTGGGTTTATTTTTATCCTGGCAGCATCGGGCCTAGGATGCTGAACAACAGAAATAAAATCCTCATCACCCCTGAGGCACTCAACATTTTAATATTAAAGAACAGCTTTCACCCCTGCTTCTCTTCCATTGCCTTATTTCAGAAGACAGCCTTTATTCGGCCTTATCCGGGAACAAAAGTTCCTTCCAGAGGAGTTACGGACGGAAAAAAGGGGTCAAAACGAGGGACAGTTGGCTCAGCAGTAAGAAGTATTCCTTGTTACTTTTCCCCTTTCCTGAAAATGAAGTATGGGCAGTCCTTGATTTATGACCATCCGTTTAGCAATTGTTCAAAGTTACAATGGCGCTGATAAAAATGACTTACAACCGATCCTCGCAGTTATGACTTTCATAGTATTCCCCAGAGTCACGTGATCAAAGTTCAGGCACTTGGCAACTGGCATGTATTTATGAAGGTTGCGGCATCCTGGGGTCATGTGATCACCATTTGCAACTAACCAGCCAGCTTTTGATAAGCAAAGTCAACGGGAGAAGCCAGATCTGCTTCACATCTGCATGATTCACTTAACAACTGCAGTGACTGACTTTAAAGACCTTGGCAAGAAAAAGGTCGTAAAACTGGACACAACTCACTTAAAAGTTGCCTTGTTCAGCAACGGAAATTCTGGCCCTGGTTGTGGTTATAAGTTGAGGACAACCAGTAGATGCAAATAACAAAAGGTTATTTTGTGCTTGGTGGTCTTCTTTTTCTGTGTCCACCTCTGCATTTGTGGAATCCAGGGAAAAGACTGCTCTAATTTCCAAACAGAGCTTCTAGACCTCATGAATTATTTTAATAAAGGTGACAAACTCTTTAAAAAGATAGCGAGACGCTTCCATAGCAAAGTCTGTGGGCTATCGGTAGGTCACAGCAGCCGGTCTATGGGTGCGACCCTCAGGGCTGTTTTTCTCCATTTGCTCCTTTTGCCACAGATGCAGAATTTGCAGGAGCAGCTCTGTTCCCGCATAAAGACCGGAGGAAAGACGAAATTTTCTTTTTCTATAATGAGGTCAACCGGTCAGCCGGGCTGGATGAGGAGCCGTACAAAGTTTGGCTTGGACGTGTCTGCAAGGTATTTAAAGAGGAGGGTTGTTTATAAAGTGTTTTCTTTCTAGCTAGGGACGCACTGGAAAAGCATAATGGCTTGACAGAGCAATGCACAGGGCGAGAATTTGATTGACTGATTGATTGATCAGTCACATTTCTGCACTGCCCATCTCACCTAAATGATTCTGAGCAGTCTCCAAAAAACAAAATTAAAAACAGAGTTAAAAAAAATAAAAGTTAAGCATGACAAAGATTTCAAAATTAAAAAAGGCAGAGGGAGCACCCCCACACTCGATCCTTTTCTGGAAGGCCAGGAGAGAGGGAGCCCCCACCTTACCTCTGGGGGCACGATGTTCCATGATTGAGAACATCCAGAGAAAATAAATCTGAGCCGGGCAGAATTAATTTCTAGATCCTGGTAAGGGAAGTGGTGTTTATGGAATGGAAAGGAACCAGAGTGCCGGGAAAAGAGACTCACCGCATGCCTTTTTTTCAGGTGGATCAGGGAGAGAAACCCACCCTGGCCGACTTCTGGAGCACCTTCCTCAAAGCAAGACTGGTGTGCGGACGACCCCATGAATCTGGACTTTATCACCACCTGAAGGACGCCTTTGTTTTCAGAGAGGATGGCCGCGCAATGTTATATGGGGTCTTCTCCAGCCCTTGGTGAGTGGTGAGAAATGCCCTAAAGGTCAAAGGAAAGTTGGATCACTTGAGGATGTCCCAAAATCAGTAAGGTCTTCTCAACTTGGGATGGTGCTTAGGCTGGAATTGGAAAGGGAATAGGAGACCTAAAGCAACTCCTAAGGAGCAAATCCTTTACGTTCCACCTAAAGAAACCACCTTTTCAATGTAATCTTTCAATCAATCCCTTTTGGGTTAATAACGTGGCTATTTGGGCACTGTCCGTGGTCCTGACATGCTCAGGCCGTGATCCTTTTGCAGGCATTTCCGATTGTGAGTTGGGACCGAGATTCGCTCCCTCGTATTTTTTTAAAATTTTATTTCTGCTTTATTTCTCCCAAGGGGCTCGTCAGCTGTTTGTTCATACTCCATGAATCGAATCAGCTCCTATTTTGAAACTTCCAAATTCAAAAATGCTCCAGGGTCTATTCCCTATCCCAGACCTGGCACGGTAAGGTTCATTTGAGTCTCTGGTTTTGGTGTTTTCTTTTTTCAAACAGGATCCTGAGTATCTAATTGCCTCTTAATTTTTTTTTCTTCCTGCTGCCCTGACCATTTTTGCCATTATTACGATAATAATAAATGTTCATAATAATTTAAATAAAATACATTATTTGTAATGATAATGATAATTTAAAATAGTTGGGGCTTGTCTTACCGTTTGCAAGTTAAGATAGAGATGGTTCTCAAAAATTATTTTTAAAAACAGCCCATAATGAATCAAGGAGGAAAATAACAGATTTTGTCTGCATTATCAAATTTTGACAAAATTTTTATTACATTTTGCTATGTTTTGCTCTTGCTTCTTTTCATCTCCATCTTCAGTGTGTTCCACCGGATTCCAGTGCCTCCTTGTCTAAAATGCTGGCCTTCATTAAGGACCACCCAGAGCTAGAAACCGTTGTCTACCCAGATGAGGAGCAACCACTGTATGTCCTTCAGATGAATGATACCTATACTCAGATTGTGGTGGACAAGGTACGGGATGCCAATAGTGTCTCCCGGGATGTCCTCTTCCTTGGAACTGGTGAGTTTGCTGTGTAAGCAAGTGGGTGACCAACAAGACCTCCTTCAACTCCAGTCAGGAATAAGAATGGGGCTAGACTTCAAAGGAACCTACTGAGGTTCTGGATTCATAAGTTCATTCACTCTTAAGTCCTATTGATTTTGCAATTATTCCACATTATTGCTAAAATACAACCCATAGCAGTCTCCATCCATCTCAACCAGACTTCTGTTTTTCTTGTGATGACAGCAAAAGGAAAGATTCATAAAGTCCTCCGAAGCAAAGAACAGGTGGTGATCGTCGCTGAGTTAAGCCCCTTCAAGATTGAAGCACCTGTCACCCAGATGATCCTGGATGCCACCACAGTAAGATGAAGAATAGGCATGTTGGTAGTGTGTAACTTTGGAGGCAAATACTGGGGGCTCAACAGATACCATCATAGCTAAAATTTCCCAGCTCATTGGGTTGGGTGGCAAACCAAAAAGAGAGTTGGCATCTGATTTCCATGTCTGAAAAAGGGTGAAGTTATGTTGCCAGTAACATGAGTTCCATATATGGATCTTCTTCTAAGTTTTGCATTTTCTAAATCTGGAAGTGGTCCTAGATAATGAATATAATAGGATCTTTCTTCCTACTATATTTTTATTCCCATTGCTAAGGAACCATCTTTGCTATCTCCAACCCCTACCAGAGTAAATTTATCCACCACAGAGAAGCAATGTATGAAGGGTTTGAAATAGGCAATGGGTATCTCATTTCCTAGTACCAGAGAAGATCTCCACAGCCTCCATTACTGAGCTTCTTTCCTTTTCATGCACTAAAGCCCATTTTGTCTCTGGTAGGGCCACCTCTATGTAAGCACGGAGTTTGAAGTCACGCGTCTGCCTCTGAAAGACTGCAACCAATACAATGGAAATTGCTGGAAATGCATCTTGGCCCGGGACCCTTACTGTGGGTGGGATGCAGCTGGCAAGAGTTGTTCCACCATCTCCCAGGAAAATCACACCAACAGGTCAGCCAAAAACCAAGAGGAATGAAAATGAGGTCTTGGGGGGAGGGAGAACACTCTGTGCATGATTCTTTGACACATAGAGCAGTCTTATGTGACTTAAGGTTTTAATTTACACTAAATATGGGATCTTTCATTAGGGAGAATGAAGTGCTGAACTAGGCAGCTCTTTGACTTGATTCAGAAAAGTTCTTCAGATGTTTCCATGTTGTCCTTCAACAGGTTAATTCAGAGCCTGGATTCACCCAGCACCACTCAGGCATGCAAAGCAGCTGAAGGTATATCTGTTCCCTGACAGGGACTTAAGAGTGTGGGTAGGCAGTGAATGTGGCCTTAATGTGGCCTTAAAGAGTGTCTTATAGTGATCAATTGATCACACGTGGCCCATGGATTCAACCTAAGGGAGAACCTCCAAAACGGACCTTTGGAGGGTGGGCAGGCCTAGAAGGATAGTGCCCATGAATATAATGGCCAATTCTCTGAGGAGTATCTGAAATATATGGTCAACAAAGCAATGGTTGTAAAACCAATGTAATAGGATCCCATTGTAGAGTGCCAATTTGAGCATTTCAGTTTGACCACTCTCACCAGGGAGCTGAAATTCACTGCTTCTGGTGTCTCTGCCTTTCTCTCTCTCTCTCCCTAAATGCTGGATACGGTAGAAAAATTAACCCAGGATGCCATCAAGAAAGTCAGCGTGGATCGCACAGCTTATATCTACCTGCCCTGCCCTCTGAGATCCTACCATGCCAGCTACAGTTGGGCCAAGGACAACAAGGTTTACCCCTGTTCTATGGAGGACCAATCCTGCACCCTTCGCTTTGGCCAGCACCTGCCGATGGATGAAGGGGTCTTCAAATGCACTGCTCGAGAAGAAGGCTACAAGGAAGAAGTTATGGCCTTTGAGGTCACTCTCAGCGGTGGAAGAATCCTGGAGTTCGCTTTGACACTTTCGGGTGCCGTGTTCTTCGCCATAACAATTCTCTTGCTATAGGCCAGATCCCTAGCTAGGAGTGGATTCCATCACACTGCCAACAATCTCTTTTCATTGCTCCCCCTTTTTTAAATAATCAGCTTCGAATACATCAAGCTACTCCTGCAAATTCTCTCGGCCGTACCGATGACCCCAAATTCCAGGAGAGAGATGTAGAGCTCTGTCTGGACGCTTCGCACGTGCGTTTTTCCTCCTCTGGGTCACCAGGTTGGCCAACCATAAACACAAGGTTGGTCTTTTTGTCATTTCCAGAAGAAGACAAACTTTTTGGGAACCCAGTAAGAGTTAAAGCAAGGAATTTTTTTTTTCTGGGGAGATAAAGCAATGGATGAGTTTATTCTGGTCTGCAAGTGAGATTTAAGAAAGTCCCTCTAAGTAATGAGGGTGTAATTTGGCTTCCTGGTGGCCCTCACCAACCTGATTTGCTCCCAGCTTTGAAGGGCAAAACGTACCCAGGTTGTGCAAGAAATATACGTATTCTGGGCATGACATCTTACTTTGTCTTTTTAGCCCTTCTTGTTGCATGTCTGCTACGCAACTGCAAATTTTTTAATTGCCAGAAAGAACAAAGCCAGTTATACCTTCCAGGTCAGCCTTGAAGGAATCAAGTTCTCTGCCTCATGAGTGTGGTGACAGGAAAATGGAGAAAAATTGCATTTACATCAGTGGCATTTTTGTAATTGGTGACAAGGGAATAGGCTTAATGGTTCAACTCCCACCTGGGTTTGAAAATCTCATTTTGCACAACATCTTCCAAATAAGGTAATTTCACCCAAAGAGACTTGCAGCTGGAGATGTGTCCATGGAGGATGGAAACCGAAATGGAGCTGTATTTGACTGTGTCTCACAGAGTTAGTTGGATCTGTCCGGCTCCAGATATGATGCTCAAAATCCTTCATCAAATGTCTATACAGTAGTTCATTTTGCTAGTTACATGGATTTTATCCCAGTTTGGTACCCAGGATGCGTATTTTCGCCAAGCGATGCTGCACCAAACCTGACTGCATGACTCTTGTTGAATTGCTTTGCATTTTCAACATTCCTACAGTGAACTTTCCATGACCCTAGCTTTGGAGGTCTTCTGAACTATGATGGGCTGATGCTGTTTCTGTTTTCTCAATGGTCTGGGTGAATCATGTCTCGAGCCCGCCGCATCACATGCCTGCTAAAAAAGTTAATGCCGGCTTCAGCTATATTAACAGAAGCTTTGTGCCTCGCAGAAAACAGGAAGTAATAATCTGGTTCTGTTCCGTGGTGGTGAAGTTAGACCTTCTCTATAGTGTATCATCTCAAGTGCCATTTTTATGAAGCAAGTAAATGATGTGTAGAAAGGCAGTTAAGCAGAAGGTGTCATCCGTTGCTCAGGGAGCTCAGTATAATTGAAGGGTGAAGGTATTGGAAGCAAAGGTCCAGATCCAAATCCATCTTCAGCCATCAAAGCTCCGTGGACTTTGGCCCATTTCCTTTTTCTCAGCTTAAACTACCCACAGTTGAGCTCCTGGAGAAGAGCCAGGATAGAAATTTAACAAATAAATCAATGCCATAGCTGCATCTCAAATGGCAGAACTGGGATTCAGCTGTGAACTAGAGTAGACGGTGTCTGGGATTCCCTACAAATGTTTAAATTTTGCTACGGATTTTTTTATAGAGAAGTTGTAAGAAAAGCAGAAAGTTGGGAGGGTAGAAAATATATATTTCTAGGGGGAAGAGAGAAGAAATAAATCGTGTAGGAGGAATTTGCTATAAGAGTTATGTTCCCATTAATGGACAAAACTCCATGCAAAGGAGCAAATGTATCAATTTAATCTGTGCATCTTTTGATCTCAGAGAAAAGTGAAATAAAGAGCTACAGTCCTTCTAAATGCTATTCAGTTAAACTTAGCACATTTCTCCACGAATTTCCCGACATGGATTAAATCGTTGGAGTATGCCAATCTCTGGGCTACTTTTCTGTAGGGCCCGACAGTAAAGTCTGAATGGCTTTTCTAGAAAATAAAAATAAGAAACTATAGAAGTTCTTTGATTTTCCTTTCCAGCATCAGAATAGAAAAGCAGATATACATATTCCAGGGAGGGAGAAAGCCAATGAAAATGGATTTTTGACCACCAAATAAAGGGAGATTCTCAGCTGGCTTTTTGGTTTGAGGGCTTCATTATCATCCTTTCCAATACAAGCAGAATTCAGTCTGGCTTCTGCAAGGATTATTGCCCTGTGCCCACACGAACCATGAGGATGACATGGCAGCTTGCGAATCTCAGCCTCTGTTTAAAACAAACAGGTTTCTAGTCCTTTGAAGTCTTATTTATGGATTGCTTGGCTCATTTGTAATATTATCTATCATTTGCCAATACACGTGGTTATATTCTTGCCCTTCTCATCTGTTCCTCTCTTTTTGCATTCGTGGTTTAGATGGTGACTGAGCAATCTTGTTTTATCTGAAATTATTCGCAGGGGCTCAGAGCACCCAGAGGTCCTTGTCCCCAAAGCAGCCCTTTCTTAGGCAATTCCCCACCGTCGATTGGGAGTCTGCAACATGCTCTTTCCCGCAGGGAAACTACCTTTGGAAATTACTGGCTGAAGCGGCTCGAATGAAAATCGGGCTCTACGTCCTTAATGTTTTGCTCTCGGCATTGAGCTCAAAGCTGATAGAAACCATCTACCAAAATGCAATTATTTTGATTTTATTTCGTCAGCCCAACCCCACCTCACAGGGTTGTGGCTGCGGGGAAAACAGATGTGTGAATTCGTCACCTCGAGTTGTTTAAAAAACTAATACAGGATAATAATAAAGGGGGGGTCTTCAGAACCTCAGCGGGCCCAACGGATGCTTCCCCTCGGGCCCTCAGCCGTCGTTTCAGAGGCCGGGATGGGCGGTGGAGCTGGAGCTTCCACCAACTGGAAAGGGACCTTTAAGGAAGGAGGGGAATGACTCTGGCCTGGGCTGCCGGGAGACGAACTGAAGGGAAGCCGAAGCACGGCTGGGCAATGGCCTCGGCTCCCTGGCCCGTCCTCCGCTGCGATCCCGCGGCCCTTCCAGCTCGGAATCAGGCGTCCTGAGGGCCTCCCCGAGGGCCCGGCGCTTCCAAGGCTGGCCGGCCCGAGGCGCCTTTATGACCCCGCGCTGGGAATTGGCGGGTTGCCCTCCATCCAGTTCGTGCGTGCCAAACATTAAAAATTAAAACTATTAAAAATGGCGGTGGCCTTGCAGGTAATTCCCAAGTATCCCTTCTCTACTGTCAGGCGGATGTTCGCCCAGGGCATTATGGGTAATAAACGGAGTCAAATAGCTTCGCCAAGGCTATTTGCCAAGGGGAAAGCGCGCGTCCCTTCGGGCGTGCCGCAGTGATTGTCAAATCTCCCTCTTCCCGCCCATGCTCATTGCTGATTAGTTCTCTCCTGCATCCTCTTTCGCTCTATTGGTTAACTTACAGGCCAATTCTCGCCTCCTCTCCCCGGGCGTTCCCTTTCCATTACGCCACTTGTGCCACTCGTTCCCGATTGGCCACTCCGCTCCGACTCCGACCCCCTCCCTCAGGTCGTTTTCTCCGCTTATTGGCTCACGGGGTTCGCGCGTGCGGGAGGGGGCGGAGCGGGAGGTTATAAAGAGCGGGTCCCGCAGAGGCGGAGCGCGAGAACTGCGAGTGGAGTCGGTTGGTTTGGTCGGCCGGCTGGGCTTGTGCGGTGGGCGGGGCGTAGAGCGGGAGGACCGCAGGGAGAACTTGCAAGAGCTCTGGGATTGTGCTCGCCAAAAAAAAAAAACCCTCGGCAAAGAAGATGATTGCAAGCTGGATATGAATTATTAGCCCTGTTTTGGCTTCAAGAAAAATAGGGGGGAGAAATTTAATTACCAGCTGCACCGATAGAAATTGAGTGGGGGGGACCCCTAAATACTTCTGGACCCTAAAAGAGAAGAATGGGAGGAGGCTGAGAGAGAAGAGCAGCGAAAGATACCCATCAGAGGTAGAAAAAAAACCTTAAAATCTCCGTTTCTTATTGCAGTTGGGGAATGGAGCTGCCATGGGCAGAGGCAGTCAAGCAGATGCCAAAGGCATTGAAAGGAGAGAAGGAAGGAGCTCCGGAATTGCCCATCCCCCTGCAATAAGAACAGCTTCCTAGTTGTGAAGGGTTAGAGGATTAGTGGAGGAGCAGCTGGGGGGCTAGAGAGGGAGGCTGTTTTCCGTGGGACTTTACGTGGGTGCTGTTCACAGGTGGGTTTAAATCAGTGGAGGACCCTGCATTAGGGTGTGCTGCTGTTCGGAGCTGCTCGGGCATTTTCAGCAGAATCTGCCAAAAATGCAACACAATATGCAAAATGGATGCTCTGGTGATTTTGCAGCTGGAGAGGTCTAGGTCTATATCATCCCCTGGTGGATTTGCTGGAGAGGAAGCCTTTCTTCCTTCACTCCCCCCCATGGGATACCAGTGTGGGATGGATGGAGGCGGCCCTGGGCTTCCGTGAGGGGAAGGTGGGTGGGCGGGCTGGGAAGCAAAGCCGCTGATGGCTTCGCTTTTCACCCCCCTCCACCCCCACTCTGGTTAGGAGACAGCTGGACATTGCAGAGCCATGGCTGAGGAGCGCACCTCCTGGGGCAGCCTGACTGGGCTGCAGAAGATAGCCCTGGGCCTGGGGATCCCTGCCAGCGCTGCCATCCTCTACATCTTGTACTGCCGGTACCGGGAGGACCAAGGTGAGTGTGCCAGGCCTCCAGTCTGCAATATTGATTCCCCCAGGTGAGATGCTCAGCCGCTGCCCTGGCAGCCAAGTTCGGCTTTTCTGCTGCTCCACATCTCATCTGTATCCAGCCCTGGTGGCCTTCCTGCCCTGGGGGCTTTCAAATGGTCAGACAGAGGGTGGGCTTAAGAAAAGCACAGGGTTGTGAAAAACTGACAGCCTGCTTTGGAAGGAGGGCCCACCAGGTTTTAATTTTGGGTAAACACAGGCTGGTTCCTAGCAAGATCAGTCTTTTTTCATGGGCTGTGAGGGTGTTTCAGGATTTTGGGGGTGGAACCTTAGTGCCTTCATCTTTTAACAGATCCAGGTACATCCCTCTCCACCCCCCCGCCCCAAGCAATGGAACATGTAGGATATGGCTGGGCAAAGTTTTCAGCTTTGGTTTCTCCTTGGTGTATCCAGAAGAGCAGATCCCCTTTGTGGGAGAGGAGGAGATTGAATCCATGCTGAAGGTGCCAAAAGAGGCTGTGAAAATCATTGTCGGGCGGCAGGGGGCCATGCTGAACCAGGCAAGTTGAAGAAGGGGCCTGGTGGTTGGAGATCCCCGAAGGGGGTCTTTCATGAGACAAGCAGGAAGGGTTTGGAAGGAGCATGGAAGCAGGACAGCTCTCCAATAAAGGCCTCTGCCCCTTCCTCCGTCGCAGCTGCGGAAGGACACCCAAGCCAGGATCAACATTGACCTGGAGGAATCCGGTGAGGAACAGCTGATCCGCATCTGCGGCTTCCCCGTCCAGGTGTGCAAAGCCAAAGCTGCCATCCACCAAATCTTGGCAGAGAGCTTGCCAATGACGGAGAAGATCCATGTGCCAAATCGGGCCGTTGGGCGCATCATTGGTATTTGTTTCTCCCCTTCTTTTTCTCCCCAAAGTTCCTAAAACTTTTCCTGGGATAAGCAGAGGCAGCAGCAGCAGCAGCAGCAAGGCTGTAGTCTTTAGCAGGCATACACAAGGAAGCTCTTGGGAGTGAACTGAAGAAGCACTGGGCTTCCAGGGGGTGAGAAGCAGATTTCTGATTGTTTGGATATCCAGCAATTAAGAGCTTAGATTTGGCAGTCGAGGGGGTTATTTCTTGATGTTGGGCCTCCTCCTTTGTCCCGCCAAAGCAAGCTGCTTTTTCTTCTCCTTCTCCAGGTAGGGGTGGAGACACGGTGAGGGCCATATGCCGGAGCACTGGGGCCAAGATCAACTGTGAACGGGAAGGGGAAGGAGCCCTGTCGCTCACCCGCCTGATCACCATCTCTGGGACTCGCAAGGAGGTCCAAGCTGCCAAGGTAAGAGCCTTAGTCTCTTAAGCCGAGCTGGATTTCTCTCCTCCCCAATCATGTGCCCTCTGAGCATGAAGGATTTGGCCCTTGAAACAACAGATTTCAAGCCTGGCGTTTATGAGCCCAGTGGCTGTGACCTAACAAAGCTGAGCGGGTGAGAAAGTTGTTGTGGCTTATGGTACCTACATCAGCTGCTTTGGTTGTATTTCAGCCCGAGGTACAGCGTTTCTCGGTGTTTTAATAAAGAAATAACTGGGTTGTGTTGGAGAGAGGCACCCCTTTTAATCTATTGCTTTGGTCCTCTTGAAGTGCTGTTTCTGCAATGCCCTGAACCCTGTAGAGATGTGGTGGCTGGAAGCTGCCCCCTCCCTGATCTGACAGTTGCAGAAGGGCAACTTTCCTGTCTCTGGAAGTTGATCGCAGCCTACCTCGCAAGGTGTTTGTGCAAAAGACAGCATGGTTCCCACTGGGTACACAAGGCTATAGTTCCCATTATCCTCAAATGGCCCATCTAGAGGGAACGCAGATGAAGAATGGGAAATCGGGCACCGCAAGGGAAGCTGGGCTCCAGCAGCCACTACCCTTGACCCATGTCCACATCTTTGTGCCATGCAGGAACTAATCAAAGAGAAGCTTTTAGAGGATGAAGCTTTCCGCAACAAGCTGTCTCAGCTGGCATTGTCGCGTTCACAGCGGAAGCAGGCTCTGGGCACCAGAAGGGAAGCAGCAGGTGGCAATCAGGAGAAGCTGCCTTCCTCTTGGATGCCAGATCTTGGGTACCTCCAAGAGGCTGGCGACGCGATCCCAGAGTATCACTCAGGAGATCCCCAGGAGCTGAGGAAAACAGCAGAATGTGGTGAGCAAATCGATGGTCCCCTTTTCCTTGGCTGCGTTATCACCCAGCATGCTGATTGGAGGTATACTGCTTTGGGATGTGGAGGGTCAGGCTGCGTGTCACAGTCAGTTCAGTAGGGCTTGCTACAATTCCTTGGAAAGCGATCAGTGGTTTTTAATTTCCCATTTTCAAATGGGAGAGCTATGGAGGGGTCCTGAAGCCTTCATGGCCAGTCTTGGCTTAGTTGGGAGACCCCTGAACCATCTGCCTTTCCTTTCAGCTTCCAACTCGGAATTCAACATCCATACCAAAGGGCACTTAGAGGTCTACATCTCAGCCTCCGAGAATCCCAACCACTTTTGGGTCCAGATCATTGGCAAACAGGCTCTCCGGCTCGACAAGCTCATTCAGGAGATGACACAGTACTACGAGAGCAACAAAGGCAGCGTGGTGAGGCACCAGCCAGAAGTCGGGAACGTATTCCTCCTGGGATCCAAACCTGAAGGGAAGGTTATAGCTTTCCATCCCTGGCCATCACCTCTATCCTCTTGTCTCTTGCCCAGTTGGAAACTCAGAACGTGCATGTAGGGGACATTGTGGCAGTTTTCTATCCGAATGATAGCTCCTGGTACAGAGCCCAGGTTCTTGGGACCTTGGACAACGGGAATCTGGACCTTTATTACGTGGATTTTGGTGACAACGGAGAGGTGCCTCCGGAAAAGCTGCGGCTCTTGCGGTGAGGGCCTGGCGGGGCAGGTCTTGATCCTTCCACTAAGATCTTGGAGTTCACTTCCAACCTTCTCATCAGCATGGCCAATAGCAAGAGATTGTTGGGATCTTTGTGGCTTGAAGCCACTGGAGGACAACAGCAGGTCTCCTCCTGCGTGAGCTCACCAGGATTTTGTGACATGGTGATGTATCAGTGCTGAAATTT
This sequence comes from Acrochordus granulatus, assembly GCA_032468055.1. Lineage (NCBI taxonomy): Eukaryota > Metazoa > Chordata > Lepidosauria > Squamata > Acrochordidae > Acrochordus > Acrochordus granulatus. The sequence continues at coordinate 169,745 of JANHZU010000837.1, forward strand.
GCAGGCGAGGGAAGCTGGCTTAAGCTGCCCGTAGTCATAACACACTGCCCTGATACTCAGTTTGATGCCAGCTCCTGATGAAAGCATTTGGGGTGGCTGAGCTGGCCAACTGTGACTGAGGCTCCTCAAAATTGGGGTGGCTTGAAGAAAACTCCCATTTTTTCCAGTTTCAAAGCGAAATTTGAAAAACTCTTTGAAACTCAAATAAGGGGGGGAGGGAGTTGATAGGAAGAGTGACAGTTGGGACATGGTGGCCAGGATGGGGACCTTCTGCCCCACTCTTAACCCCCTTGTTTTTTTTTTTGAAGGGCTGATTTTCTCAGCCTTCCCTTCCAGGCCCTTGAGTGTAGCCTGGCTGGTGTGGCTCCTGCTGGTGAGTTCTATACCTCTTTTTCCCCGGGGAGATGTTGGTTTTCCTCAGGACAACTTTGGCAAATTTAATGGCTGGCTGGGGAAGTCCGGGAGCCAAAGTCCACCCATCTTAAAGTTTACAGCCTGGGGAATTCTGGGACAGCTATAGCAATTGAACTTTTGGCATTAAGCTGGTCACAAGGGCGGCTGAGACCCTGAGTTCTTGGTGGAAATTTGGATTCAACTTCTGGCCTTGACTTGGTCATTGTTTCCTGCCCTGGAACAGGGGGACGTTGGGAAGAGGCTGCCTTGGATGAGTTTGACCGCCTCACCCATTGTGCCAAATGGAAGCCGGTGTACTGCAAGATCGCCAATTACGTGCCTTTGGGAACTGGTGTGCGACCGCACATCCGTTTGTTCAAACCCACCAACGGGCAGGTAGGACAATCCTGGATTGGATCTGTCTTTCGATTTGGTCCAGCAAGTGTGGATTTACAGCCTGGCTTCTCTTCCCAGTACGTCGACGTTGGAGAGGAACTGATCCGGCTGGGCTATGCGGTGCAGAAGTTGCCAGATGAAGATGCAGCAGCTTTGTGCGAAATCCCCAAAAACCTGGTTTGTAATCGGGTTGTGGGTCCTGCCTTTGTTGGGTCTGGCAGTGGCTATGTGGCTATTCCACACGAAGTGACTCTTGCTGTGGAAGGACAGGCAGGGTTTTTTTTATGGGCAGAAATAACCCTGACCTGGCTTTGAATTGCAAACTCAAGGACTGAGTGAGGGCAACAGCAGAAAAGCCAGTTGTTAAATAGTTTTAAGTCGTCTTCTGGTTGACATTTCTGTTTTTGAGGGCAGAGGAGGCGCCATCAGTGACTTTCCTGCTTTGCCTCCCCAAAATAGAGTCACCCTCTGTTTTATTTTTTTGCAGACTGGAAATGGAATATGTGTAGAAAGAGAAGAGCTGGGGGGTTTTGCTCATTGGCCCCACAGAGTGGCCTTAATCATTGGGATGCTTTGGGGCTGGGTAGACCCATACTCTGGGGGCAGCTTCTGAGCTGATGATCTGCTTCTTTTCCTAGGGAAACCCTGCAGAGATGTCGCTGGAGGACCTCTTGGATACACAGGAGATGCCACACAGCCTGTCCTGTCCCAACCTTTCAGGTACCCCGTTGCACACGTCTCTGTTTGTGTAGCCGTCTGTTTGTAACCAAGCTGCAGAAAATGATTCTAAGGACCCGCAAGCACAGGCAGCCCTGGTCAAAAAAGTTTTTAATTCCCCAAAATGATTGCTGAGTGGCCTTTTCTCACTCTCAAAGCAGCTGGCGCTTTCCTTGCCAACTCATTTTATTTTCCTGCTGGCTAGTAATGCCAGAATTCCTGCAGGATCTTTCTTCCAGTGCTCATCTGTTCCCACTTCACACCCAGAATGCCAGTCCTGTCTCTTGGTTCTGCAGAGATAGCCTCCAGGGCAGAAGGGGAGGACCTGTTCCTGTTGGAAACGTCGTTGACACCATGAGCCTTAGAGATCCTCGAAAGGCGGGTGAGCAGGAACACTCGACTGAGTGAGAATCGGGGCACCATATTCCAAGACAGAAGAGGGGCCCTTGGATTGCTTGGGGGGAAGGCATTTGGCTTCGTTTTTGGGGCTCTCTAGTTTTGCATGGGGCTGCAGATCCCAGCCTTCTTCAATCCAAATTTCCACAGCCTTTTCACAAGTCTTTGGCAATTTTTGACAACCATTTTGGGCATTCATGGCTCTCCTTCCATTTTCTCAGCATGGGTTGTCCAATTATCAGTAAGGTCGGGGAAATTTCATACAGGATGGCTTGGTCTAAACCAGTTTCCTTGACCCAACATTTTGGGGCTGCCACAATCAAGATTTCTACTTCAGACCCAACACTTCTGGAAGAGAGAGGCATTTTGAGGGAGGGGATCTTAATTTCTCTCCCTTTTTTCCTCTCTTCGTTTCAGATCCTCTGCCTGGAATGGAAGAAGCCTTGTTTCTTGGAGGGGCCACCATAAGATCCCACCTACCAGAAGGACCGTTTGGCATCTTGTGGGGGGATGTATGGCCACCAATGGTCTCTCAGCACTCCAAGAGGGAGCTTTACTAGTGCTGTTCAGCTGCATTTGGATAGCAAGCTGAGTTTTGACCGAGTTTAAGCTGCGTACATCTGTTTTCTTTGTGCCAGGTTGGGAAAGTCCAATGAAGAGGACTGACTGGCTGTTTGTCCTCCAAAACCTAATTTTGTGTTCATGTTGGAGTGTTAAAGACCCTGCATCCATCCATTCTTTCTTATCCTAAACCTTTTTTGGTCCCCACCTGTCTGGAAAGGATTGGGGCAGCCTACATTATCTTGGCCTAAACCTGGTACCCTGCGATGTTGGACTAAAGTTGGGAAGTGGGGGGTCTGAAAGGGCAGGGACTTTATGGGAGCCAAGAGAGAGTTTGTTCTGCAAAAGTTGAGTTTGGTTTTGCTGGTGGGGCAAAAAAGCAAAGTGGAGAGTTAAAACATGAGTGGCAGCGATAAGATGGCTGCGGTGCGCTTATTTTTGTTTGAAATAAAGGCTGGCATTTGGCAGTTCCTCTTCTGAGTCAAAAATGAAGCAGGTTGTATGTGTACGTGTGGAGCAGCAGGGGGTCTTAGCCAGTGGGGGCCAGAGTTTTGCTTTGGAGGTATGGGGAGGAAGGACAAGGATGCTGCGTGAGCGATGGCCGCGAATCTGATCCACCTCTCTGTCTTCGTGGCCTGGGATGGGAGATTTCAGCAAGAAGAGTGAGGTCCCCCCGCCCCGCATGCAAAACCTTACCCCCTCTTCCCCAATCAGTCATAAACTGTTGAACTTTCATGCCACTTTAATGCCATTTTAAGGGCGTGAAATCCAAGCTTTGGTCAAACTGCCTTGAAGGGGGTCTCCGTCGTCATTGCCGCCGCCTGCCTCTGAGCCCCGTAGGCGTCTTCCGGCTGCTCCCAGCCAAGATCACGTTCCAGGGAGTAAGCCATGAAAATCGCGTCCTCCCAAGGGGGCAGACCAGGATGATCAGGGGGCACGAGTTCAAAACCCAAGAAGCCAAAGGCTCGGAGCAAGTCACCTAGAGGAGAAAGTGGGGTTGGAGCCCTGAGCTGGGGCTCTCGTTTAGGAGGATCGTCTTCCCAGGTCCGATTTGGATAAATAACAAGGCGTTCTGACTTCGGAAATTCACTCCCAGGCCAATCCATGAGGCTAAAACCTGGGAAAGCCTCTGCTTACCTCGGTCTTGCCGAGACTTACGGAAGTTGACCAGCACCCGCTCTGCGTCCGTTTTCTCCTCCGTGTATTCTAACGTGGCAGCCAAGCTAGGTAGAGACATGAGCACAGGGCTAGAAACGTGTCATACGCAAGGCAGGGATTTCAGAATTAGCCTCTGGCCTAATTAGTCTGTCTGAAAAGGAACGCACAGGTCGTCCTCGTCTTACCACAACTGGGACCAGAATTTCCATTGCTAAGCAAGGTGCTCGTTAAATGAGTTGTGCCCAATTTTACGACTTTTTTTGTCATGGCTAGTAGGCAAATCCGGCTTCCTCCACTGATTGTGCTTCTTGGAAGCTGGTTAGGAAGCTCGCCAAAGGCAATCACGGGACCCCTGGGATGCTTCAGTTGACAAGTACCCGAATTTTGATCAGATGACCATGGGGATATTGCGACAGTGGTTAAATGCAAGAACTGGTGGTAACTTTGGTCCCTAAATGAACAACTGTAAGTCGAGGACTCCCCGTCATTCCAGAGAAAAGCTGATTTGCTCCAAGCAAAAATCAACTGGGAGCACCAATTCCTGTTGATGAGTTCCAAAAGTTCTTCTCCCTTGAGAGCGAGCAGCTCCGGATGACACCTTTGCTTGTCCTAACGCCAATACCATCTTCCGTACTCTGAAGCCCATTTTGCCTCCTCACCTTTCACGGCTGTTGAACTCCAGGGCGAAGCGAGGGGTGTCGAGAAAAAGAGTGTGTCCTTGCAGAAGGCCGTGCCAGTGACTGGACCTGTGGCTGTCCCGGGTAAAATGAAAATCCAGTTGCACTGGCTGATTCGTTTGTTGACGGTTGCTCGCAAAAACGGTGAGGTTTGCAGCCTGTTGTGAGGGCAGAGAAATTGTGTAAAACTCCGGTTAGGAGATGGTGACGTTACAAGGAGTAGTGGCGTGCTCCTGCACTAAACATCCCTTCTTAAAAGAACGGCACCTTGCATCGAGGGGAGAGCGAGAGGGTTTTTCCAAGTCAGCATCTTTAAGGTGGGGACTTCAACTCCCAGAACTCCCTAGCCAGCTGACTGGGGAATCCTGGGAGTTGAAGCCCTGGCACTTTAAGGTTGCCAAGTTTGAAAAACACTGTTCTAAAGGAATGTAGACCATGCTTTGGGGAAATCGTTAGGGGGCTACTCGGGGAATAAACTGCGCCGGCCCCACCCTGATAAGAAGTGCGCGGTTTGGGGAGCGCCCCGTTTCTCACCCCGCGCCCCAGAGCCCACAACGGCAGGAGGGGCGGGGCATCGCAGTCTTGCCTGTAGGGCTGTACTACAGTGCCCATCTTCCCCCAAGCAACAGCCCCACTGGCTGGCGGAAGGCCGGAGCCGGGGGCGCGCACTTACCCTGTGGATCGCGCTTGGGCTGGGCGCCCCGTTGGGGCGGCCGGGGCTGCGCGGGCCGGGGCTGGCGCCCCCGAACTCAGGAGCACTGCGGGCAGCAGCGAGGGCGGATGCTCAAGGCCTCGGGGCGGGCGAGGGTCGCCCTGGCAAGGGAGAAGCGGGTCACATCGGGCGGGGCCGGCGGAGGGGAGGCTCGGGCCGCCCGCCCCTCCCGCCCGGGCCCGCAAGAGCCCGCACGCCTGCGGGGCGGGGAACGCGGCGGGGACCGGCCTCCGCCCGCTTCGCCCGGGGCCCGCCGAGGGGGTCGCTGCAAGGGCGGCGCGGCCGGAGGCTCACTTGCTCTTGGGGCGGCTCATTTTGCTTCTCGGCTGGGGGAGCTCGAAGGAGGCCCGGGAGCTGAGCGTCTCCCCGAAGCGGGCGAGGGTCC
>JANHZU010000843.1:27358-37854 GCA_032468055.1 Acrochordus granulatus
ATATTCTGAGCAATTCTGGATTGCTGTCATCAAGTACCATTGCTGTTGAGATGGGAATGGTATAAAGTATTTCTCCTGTGAACATCCAAAATGTTAAAAACAAGAACTGAGTGGTATTTTGAAAGGTGAGATCCTTCCAAAATGCTAATTACTGAGATTGCTAATTACAGATGACTGAAAATGTCAGACCTGTCTCTTTGCATTTGTGGTGAGAATGTGGTTAAAATAGAGTATGCCCAGACATATACAATCAATTGTCTTACCCAATCAATGGACAGAGACCTCCTTGATTGTTTGGACCCGATCTGTCAATGTCCTTCTTAGGTGTTGGCCACAGATTAAATGCTTACCTGACCTCACTTGGATTTCTGGTTTCTAGGCCAGCAACATGCATATAACTACTATATGCATGTCTTATGTCTCAAAACACAGGGTGGAGGTGGGCATATTTGTTAGTCATATTTGATATAAGACAGAACTATGTTTTCAATCCTTCCATCATTTTACACCTTTTTGCTTAGTTGCATTAAAGGAAGCCACTAACCTTTGGGTTTATTAGTTAAAAGCCCTCTTGGATTTGAGGCCCATCTCAAACAAGGAGTAGAGTTTCAGGAAACAATACCTGGTCCGTAGTCATTTTCCAATTCTCCTTACAGGTTCCGTTTTTTATAATAGTTTTATGGAAGATCTGCAAAATGCCTTACGTGTAGTAGAGAGAAGCATTCAATAAGTTTCATCTCAGTATGAAGCAGCCACTTGTTTCTACTAGACTTATTGCTATTGCATTGAAGTAACTTCTTTTTTGAAATCTAATTTCAATTATTTTCTTTTTTTCTTTCAAGGGACCCCTAAGAATAAACCCCAAGAAGTACCACGATGCCTTTGTTCCTTCTCCAGTAAGTAATCCTGTAAAGTTTAGCACTTGGTGGGCTCAAGTAGAGTGAACATTTCTCCCATCTGGATTGGTGGAATAAAAAGAGATGAAGGTATAGAACAAGTGTATCCAACCTTGGTAGCTTTAATTCTGGGAACTGAAGTGCACACATCTTAAAGTTGCCAAGGTTGTACATGCCTGGTATAGAATATGCACTAAACTTCTGGAATCTTTGATTGCAGTCCATCAGTGATGCTCTTGGTCAGTCTCTGACTGGTCAGAGGACCTTCTCTGAAAGAAATACCCATGGAAGATAGACGGTTCTGGCTTATTTCAGTTGGCGCTTCTGGGTGTTAGAAGTGAGCCTGCCGAAACCCTGCTGAGTTGTTAAGTTCCCCAAGGCAATGAGCATCTGAATGAGCTAATTTGTAGACTTGATATCCGTATCAAGTGCCTGTTGTACTTTCACCCATTCTCTCAAGTGAGCTGGTATTTCTTTTTTCTCCTTTCTGTATTTTGTGGACGCATTTCCTGAAAGCACTTCATAATCTGATGTAGTATTTCTTTTGGGGAATTCTGAGAGTTGAAGTCAACACGTCTGCAGGTTACCAAGGCTGAGAAACACTGCTCTACTGGGAATTAAGTGCCTTCTTAAATGGCTTTTATTCTTTTCAGCAGTTAAAGTTGCCAGGGTTGAGAAACACTCTGCTAGAGGCTTGTGCTGATCTGGGAGTATCAAATATGACAGTCCTGCTCATTGGATGGGCAACAGGCCACTGAAGGCCATTGTTAATAATGAGTGAAAATTAATTTCTCTGAGCTTATCCAATGCTCACATCCTTGCATTTGCTGAGATGTGAGGAATAGAAATGTCTTCCTTCAGAACACAGGGGAGGAAGTGGCGGTGGCAAGCTATGCTAACCCCCACGACTCCCAGAATGGGCATAGAGGCACATAACTCAGTTCTGCTGTGTTCAGGGTTAGCTTGTCCAGGTGATAGAACAGGAGATGGCCTGGGTATTGCTGCTTTGGAGGAAACACAGAATTATTCACAAAGTAATAATTTCAATGTAATCTTATTTCAGCTGAGAAACTGCGGAAGGAGATGGATCGGCTAATTTAGAGCAAAAGTGGCAGGCACTGTGAAGCAGAGTCTGTATCTTTATTTCTGAATCATTTTTTTCATTGCTTCTCTCAATTCCCCCAAGAGGGAAGGAGTAATGGGAAAAAAAGGGACTGTATTGGACTGGTAGATGGATAGGAGATCTCTGGAAGAAACAGCTCATCATTTTGTTTCGCTCTTAGAGGAATTCAAGGAAAGTTCATGGCAAGATTTAGATCAAGGGTATTCAGCCTTGGCAACTTTAGGATATGTGGACTTCAACTCCCAGAATTCCTCCACACATCTTAAAGTTGCCAAGGCTGGACACCCCTGATTAAGATGTTTTTTTCTAGTAGGATGGAAAACGAAGAGACAGAACTTTTCCTCATTGCATTTTGAGGACAGATATTTTTAGGGAGCCAATGGCTTTTGCTTTGATGGTTTCAGTTCTGGAGGAAGAATGGCTAGTGTTGATGTCTCAGAAGGGTAAGATTGGTGGTCTTCTGCTCAGAAGGTCAGTTAATGTGACCTGTGATCTGAACATACTAGTCTAATCCTATTACAGGTAGTCCTTGACTTACGACCAAAATTGGGACTGGAACTTCCATTGCTAAGCAATGTGGTCATTAAGTATGTCGTGCCTGATTTTATGATCTTTTTGTCATGGTAGTTAAATGAATCATCTGATGGTTAAGCAAATCTGGCTTCTCCTGTCAACTTTGTTGAAAATCAGCTGGGAATGGTGATCACGTGACCCCAATGTCAGTTGCCCAAATTTTGACCATATGACCACAGGGATGGTACAATGGTCATGCAAGGACTAGTTGTGAGTCACTATTTCAGTGCTGTTGTAACTTGGAATGGTTGCTAAATGAATGGTCGTAAGGTGAAGACCACCCATCTGATGTTGATTAGATTGAGGTGCCCTCAAGTTGATGGATCTTCTCCAAGATAACCTCCTCCCAGTCTGTCCCTTTGCTGCTGAGTCCATCCATCTTGCCACTTGGTCATCCTCTTTTTTTAATGTCCTTCTACTTTGCCCAGCATTGCAAACTTTTTAAGTAAAGTCCAGCTATATTCCCAGGTACATGGGGAGAGAGGAGACTTAGGCAGCTCCTCATTGTTTTGTTGGAGAGAATTGGTGAGATAAGAATTCCTAAACAAGCTACAGGAACAGGTGAATTAATCTACTAAGCCCCATCCTGTTAACCAAATCAATTATTCATGAAAAGCAGCAATCTGAAGAGAGAATTTCTTGCCTCCTCTGTGATCCAGCATTTCAACTTGCAAATGCCACTGCCAGTTTTAATTTCCTGGTGTGATGAGGAAAGCACAAAAAAAGATGGGGCAAAGAAATTGCTTTTTGTCACCTCCCAGCACTTCCCAACTGGGGTGCTGAATGATGTAAGTCAATGGTGGGATTACTGCAGGGGGCTGAGAAGAATGGGGGGTGGCAAAGCTGAAATGTGGCTTCCAGGCCGAGTGATTTAGTCCAACAAGCTTTGCAATTTTTCGGCATCTTGTCATGGGAGGCAGCTTTCGCCCAGCTGTTGATCTCCGGCTGCAGAGAGCGACTTGTTCTGCCGGGAGAATGGCCTGTCTGTAAAATATTCCAGCATCACAGCAGCATATGTGGTATCAGTACACGGCACTGTAAACGTTGCTAGAAAATAAAATATTTCTGGAAACTCCACCCTGGAGCTGTTGTTGGGGGAAGTACATTTTCCTGCACAGGATCCTCATGATGGGAAAATACCCTGTTCTTCCTTTACCCACTTGTAACTCTGCTTCTGCAATTTGGCACGTAGGACATAGTGCTGGTCTCAGGAGCACCTGTTAGCTGGTGCTGACCTCACTGGGGTTGGGCAGCCACCAAGTTTTAACTCCTATGTCCTTGTGCCTGTATCAGAGATTCAGCAGAAGTATAGCCCAACTCTTTCCTTACACATCTCCCAGTTTTATCCTTTGTCGAGGAAGATGTTGTGATACCCAACATGCTTTGCTATAAATCATGGACATGACTACATCTCTTTGGGAGATTACTCAAAATCTAATGGGCACTGACAATTTAGAAATGTTTAGATGTTTAGAAATGTGATGTTTAATTTCAGGCAAATTGGCTAAAACCAATGGTCTCTCATATGGCTTATCATACTCTCCTTAAATATTTAATATTGTATGTCCATAGGGTTCCATTCCAGGCTTATCATTTGAAAGCAAAATAGCCAAAAAAACCTTAGAAAATCTGCATAAAATTGCCACCTCTCATTTACCAAAAGGCCACACAGCTTGGATCTGCACATTATACTACATCTACATTACAATATCCTAGATTCTTGGGAAGAACTTGATGCAAATGAAGTCAATACCAGCTCAAAACCTGGCAGCTGTGACTTCACATTATTGTGTAGATAATAGTAATAATAATATCCAATTCAGAGAAGACAACAACAGATACCAAATGCCGCCTCTGCGAAGAAGCTGAAGAAATAGTGGATCGCTCAGTTAGCTGCTGCAAGAGATTTCACAAACTGACTACAAACAATGGCATGATAAGGTAGCAACAATGGTGCACTGGAAAATTTGCAAGAAATACCATTTGCCTGCAAGCAAAAACTGGTGAGATCATAAAATAGAGAAAATAATAGAAAATGAAGAAAATAAGTTGCTGTTGGACTTCAGAATTCAAACAGACAGGCACCTGCCACATAACACTCCAGACCTAACAATTGTCGATAAGAAAGACAAAAAAGTCTGGATAGCGGACATGGCAGTATCTAGACTACAGAAGAGAAGAGAAAGAATTGGAGAAAATCACAAAATAGAAAGATCTGCAAATAGAAATAGAATAACCGTGGCAAAAGAAAGCAAAGGTGGTATCAATAGCAATAAGTGCTTTGGGTGCAATCTCAAAACATCTGGAGCACTATTTGAGCACTGACAAAATCCTCATCAGTCAATAGCAAAAGGCAGCATTATTTGGAACAGCTTATATCCCACGACGATCCCTTGAACACCATCAAACAAAAACTTCTGCCTATTCCAGGTTGAGAAGGACTCGTTAAGATGGACAAAAATGTCAAATCCAGTCAAAACATCTGGCTGGCTGAGCATTGAAATTGTTCAATTCACTTCACTTTTTGGATTACATGCTCAGAAGTCTTTGCTGGAGGAGTCTTCTTAGCTGTATCACTGACTAGCTGGCATTGCGCTTCTGCTCTAAAAGCCAAAAGATAAGTAATTTTGGTTTGCTTGTTTGGCTTAGCTTGGACTGAGAAGCAAGCTAGAAGAAAAGATAAGGAATCTGCAGAAGAAGGTTCCTGCAGTGGAAGCATGGAGACTTCCTTGGATCTAAAGCAGAGGTGTCCATCCTTGGTAACTTTAAGATGTGTGGCCTTCAGCTCCCAGAATTCCTCAGCCAAGCTTGTTTGTGGCTTGCTCCAGAGGATAGTATCCCTAACCTGAGATCAGACTTTCTCCAAAGCTATCCTTTAGGAGCTCACCTGAGAACTTCACCAGGCATCATAGAAATATTATAATGAGAAGAGGATGCCACCTCAATGCGTTTTAATTACAGTGCTCTTACTTTTGGTTCATTGTCTTGTTGGCCATCTGTGGGATTAACATGAGATGTAAGTAAATGAATGTGGAAGAGAGTAAAATCAGTAGCTCCAAGGCTGGAAAGCAACTTTGAAGGAAGCAGAGGGCATGAGCCAATGTTTTACCTGAGGTTTCTGTAAGTAATATTTGCTTTAGGGTTTATATTTCTCCCCATTAAACTTAGAGTTAAGAGCTGGCAGAAGGATTAACTGCTTTGACTTAGTACAAAACTAATTTGAGGAATACATCACCCTGGGCCTCCTGAAATTGGCTGCTTATTTAAGAGCTTTCAGTGATTTTTCATCAGAACATCTGAATGAAATCTGAAGATAGGTTTTCTCATGTTCCCTTTTCCTTCAAACAGAGATTGTTTTTGCTTTTTGAAACTAGCATGTAATATTTTGATTTACTTTCTTTTTTCCAGGATGGCACCCAGGATATCTTTATTGATGGAGTCATTGCTCGCAACAGAGCTCTGAATGGTGACATTGTGGTTGTGAAGCTGCTTCCAAAGGAACAATGGAAGGTCCGTGTTTCTAATCTCCTTCCCACCCCATTTTCATTTCTTGGTGATGGGCTGGCTGGGAAAATTCAAACTTTGCAGCAGTTGTGAGGGATTAAAAAAATTATCTCCATGCTCATCTAGAAGATGGCCATTGCAGACTAGCATACCTGAAGGGTGCAAAGTTGTTAATATTAGCTCTGCATTACTTTGGTAATTTTTATAAGTGCAATGTTTGTCCTTTTTTCCCTATTGTTATCTTTATTTGGGTTTCTTCTGTCTTTTCAGAAATACGTTCCATTGAACTTCTTGTATTCTGAAAATGTATTATTTCCTTCATTTAAAAAAAACTCTGAAAATATGTAGAATGAAAATACACAAAGTTGGATGAGGTCATACAGATTCTTTCTATCTTACCGAGGAGTAGCAATTAAACTAAAGGAAGATAAATGATAGTGGATGAATTACTTACTCCTAAGCTTTGTAGGGCCAGGGAGAACTGTGTTTTCCTACTTTGGCCTTAGTCCTCTAAAGTTTAATGTCAGCAGAAAGACTCTGCTGGATCAGATCTTTGGCTCAGCTGGTCCACTGCTTTGTGTCAAGCAACTGGATTTCTTTGGGAAGCTTACTCTGATGAATCAAAATCTTTCCTGATCTAGTAATACTTTCAGCGGAAAGGTAGCAAGAGAAGGGCAGGGAGAAAATGAACCTGCTAAGAGCTTTTCGTAGTTTAATATTAAACTCAATTATCTGGCTTCTTAATTTGCTGTGCTCTTGTTAGCTTTACCTGTTGTTGCAGGGGTGTCTTCGCAGAATTTCTATGAAGAATTACTTCTAGGTTGCTATTTAAAAAGAAAACTGAAGACTTTGTTGGAAGTTCTGAAGGGCTTTGGGAAGAAATGCCCCTGCTTGTACAAGAGTTCAAATACATTAGTTTTCTTTGAGAATTTGTTTCAAAACAAACCTGCTGATATCAGATCCTTAGCCTTTTGGCCTTATCTTGGCTGAGATCATTGTATCACTTCTTCTGCTGTTTGTTGGAGATGCTTTTTATTTTTCTAGCTCACTGCTGCAGGCAAAATGAGAGAGATGGCAAATTGGGAGCCTGCTGAACCTTTAGTAAATAAAATCCTGAAAGTGTTCTCTCCAGTCACAGTTCTGGGGGTTTCTGCCACCTCTGCCCTCCTCTTTGCTTTTCCTTGAATGCTTCCTTAGATTCAATCTAAGGAAGTTTTTCTTTCTTTCTGAATTGTCCAGGGAATCATTTGTGGACTGAAAGCTGTGCATGCTATAACTCTCCAGAAATGTAGCTCTGTTATTATTATGGTTTGTTGCAAGGTTAGCCAGATGTTTAGACTAGATTTGACATTTTTGTCCACCTATCGAATCCTTCCCAAGGATTTGGGAATGGCAGATTCTTTGCTGGTGTTAAAGGTATTGTGGCAGGATGTAAGCTGTTCCAAACAATGCTGCCTTTTGCAGTTGACTCATGAGGACTTTGTCAATGCTGATGATGTTCAAGTGATGTTCCAGATGTTTTGGGATTGCACCCAAGGCCCCTATTATCATTGGTACCTTTGCTTTCTTTTGCCACAGTCATTCCATTTCTGTTGGCATTTTGTGATTTTCTCCAATTCTTTCTCTTCTCTTCTGTGGTCCAGATACTGCCATGTCCACTATCCAGATATTTTTGTCTTTCTTATTGACAGTTGTTAAGCCCAAGGGGCATATTATTATTATTGTTGAGATTTATTATAGCCTTGTACTCCAAAAAGCTCTTCTTAGAAATCTCACCTTTTGTTTAAAGGTGCAAGATTTGTGGCTGGGAATGGAGTTTCAGTGTTGTCCACAGTTCATTCCTTTTCTGTGATTGGCAAAGTCTGAATAAATTATACAGGACTGAAGAAGAGATGAAGATTGAATTACGTGGAATGGAAATTCAGAACAGAGACATGAAGTACTTGTATAGAGGTCGCATTCGGAATATAACGCAATTTAGTGCAAGAAAACTTTATGTTCCTTTGTAGAATCTTAGAAAAGATTGATCAGCCATAGGGAATGGTCAATATTGGTCTTGGAGCATTTATATAATCTTAATTATAAGTCTTAATTCTGTACCATGTGGGAATTCTTTGCCCTTGAAGAGGTGGCACAATGTATTTTATTAAATTTATATAGCCACAAAAGGTGACTCTGGGTAGGGTACAATACACAGATAAAAACCACTCACAAAAAACAACAAATGCAAAAAAAGTAAAAACTCTTTTAAAAATAAATAGTATGAAAAACAAAATCAGCTTGAGAGTGGTTTCATGGACTTTTCAACCCTTACATATGCTCTGCTGGCTGCTGAGTTTCCTTGGCACCTTATTTCCTAGATCAAAATTCCTTAAAGATTTTTCAGTTTGTTAGTTATGTATGTGCTTCGAGTGTACCATAAATAACTCAGTTCATTTTGAGGTTGGCAACCGAAGATTGTTTGGTAAACCAGAGAGGGAAGTGGGATTTACTTTCCTAAGCAATACCATGTGTTGGGGTGATAATTCCACCCTGAGAAAGCGCCAATCAAGCCTTCAGCAGTGGATTTGCTTGGATAGAATGGAATGTTATTAGGGTAGAATTAATTCTGTATCAAGGTTTTCCTCTTTCGCAGCTTGAAATGATGGGTAGATAGTGTCTTAATTATAAGGAATTGTTTTCTTTCTTGAATAAGCATATTCCTTCCAAATAAATATTTTCAAAATCTTCCAAGTTTTTCTAAACAGGGAAAATTATGCTAGTTCTGGTTAATCCAATTTCTTATGTCACTGTTATCCTTCTGGGCCTATGTACATCATCAGCTCTCATGGAATTATTATTATTTTACAATTGTTTTTCCTTTGCCTCCACAGAGGCAAAGATTGAGACAGTTGTTTGCAAGGTAATTTCAGCATAAAAATGTTTTGGAATCAACACTGTGTAGGAATAATTCAGGGTACCTGTAAAATAATCCGAGGTACACATTCTATGTGAAAATTAACCTGGATTGTTATTTTCAAAGTTTTTTTTCTCCTTAACCATTTTTTGCAGAGTTAACTACTGTGATATGATTGTTGAAGATTTTGGAAAGATTGTTTACTGATCCCTGCAGGTAGTTATCTAGAGAAGTTAAGAGGTTTCATTTCAGTTGCAAAGTTTGTGACATCATCTTAAATTCTTGTAAGGGAATACCTGATGGTCAAAACATTTTATTTTAGGACTAGACTTTTTTATCCTATTTTTTCACCACATTATACTAATAACAGATAGACTATACACCAGTCCTCTGCAGGCTGGCTTTTCATGGGCTTCTGGTCAAAACAGATACAGTACAGGTAGTTCTTACAACTGTAATTGAGCCCGGAACTACGGTTATAAGTCATGTGGGTCATCACATTACCATGCCTGATTTTACAACCTTTTTTTCAGAGGTTGTTAAGTGAATATGATGGTTGTAAAGTCAACGCCATGTTCATTAAGCAAATGCCATAGTTATTAATCAAACACTGCTTAGGTGTTGGGATACTCTGCTCTAGGACATGATCCTTTACAAGTAGGGTGGGAACTAGTTCTTTTCAGCACCCCTTGTGTATTTCTTCCTTACCTAAATAGGAGGGAAGTCAGCTGATGGTCTATCAATAACTTTTTAATTCATCTTATTTTGAACCTTTCCCTTTGGATATGGTCAATATCCTGAATTGCTGCTCTCCACCCAAATGGAGTTCTCTTCTTCACAACATCCTGAGGAACAGCATCCAAAATCCTTAAATCTGGATGTGAGATCAGAGAGTTTCCTTAAAGTATGAAGAGGTCAGTTTATGTTCTCCTGGTTTGATTATTTCCATTTGATGTTTGAAGATATTTTTTTGCCCATCTTCCTAGGATATCACCTGCTCAGTGTGCGTAATCATAAAATTCAAAATAGGGAAGCTGTTTAGTGTTTTCTGGCTGCTGTGTTTCTCCTGTTGATGGATAAATAAGTGTAGTATGCAAAATATCCCTATTCTATGGTAACCAATGGAATTCTGGTTACTGATGGACAAATCTCTTTTCAGGATACATATGCAATACATTCTTCTCCATAGTTTTTCCATTCATCAGTTTTCCATTAATCTCAATGTGGAACACAGACTTAAACTTCTTTTGCCCATGAAACTGTCTACTTGTATTTACTGAACTATGGTGTAAACCAGGTGTGTTCAATCTTGGCAACTTTAACATGTGTGAACTTCAACTTGAAGTCCACACATCATAAAGTTGCCAAGCTTGGACATCCCTGGTGTAAACAATGGTAAGGCCACTAAAGAAAGATGAGCTAATTATTTTTTTCTTATGCAATATTTTTAACCCTAGTGTTAATGTTGGGAATTAGAGACAGAGCAAGTTGGGTAATGATCCTT
>JANHZU010000843.1:83786-95128 GCA_032468055.1 Acrochordus granulatus
GGCTGAGCAAGACTCCTGGATGGGAGTTGAAACGTTTCTCTGTAGCTTCTAAAAATAAAAGTCCACTTGCCTTTTTAAGTTAGTTTGCAATTTTTGTTTCAATTTTGCTATTTTAAGTCCTTTTTAAAATCATCAAAAATGCTTTACTGTCAGTTTAAGCCAGTGGCCATCATATGTGGTGGTGGTTAATCCTGCCTTTTATTTCTTAGTTCTTTTGTCAGTCTGGAAATTACAGCTGGAAATTACAGCTTGACACTGTTGGGAAGAGAAATGAAATTGTCTTAAAGATATAGTTTCTTCGACATGCAGTCTCTTGTTATTACTCCTTGCAGTTAAATATAATATAGGCAGTCCTCAACTTATGACCACAATTGGCACCAGAATTTCCATTACTAAGGAAGGTAGCTGTCAGGCCTGATTTTACAAAAATCTTTATTGCCACATTTCTTAAGCAAATCACTGCAGTTGTTAAATGAATCATGCTGTCATTAAGCAAATCCAGCTTCCCGCATTGAGTTTGCTTGTCAGAAGTTCCCTAGGAAAGTTGCAAATGGCAAACACATAACCATGGGACGCTGCAACCACCGTAAATACATGCCAGTTGCCAAGTGCCCAGATTTTGATCTCATGACTGTGGGGATGCTGTGACCATCGTAAGTGCAAGGACTGGTGTAAGTCATCTTTTTCAGTGCCATTGTAACTTCAAACAATCACTAAACTAATGGTTGTAAGTCGATATTTGGAAAACACCAGATACTCTGTAGTATACTTTGTTAAAACTGTAACAAGACCCACCTAGAGTAGACGTGGATAAACAGAATGCAGTAACTGATCTCTTTATTTCTGATAGCTATTTACAAAATTGTTATGGGCCTGTAAAAGCTGACTAGTCTCTTGGATGCCCAGAAAGGAATAGATGAAGCGAAGGTTTCATTTACACAGATAGCATAGTCGTTTTGGAATTCGGCTGCATATGAATTTAATAAATAAATAAAAATAAATAGTTTGATTTGAAACATCGCATTAGTTTCTTCTTGGGATGTACGTTCATGTCCTTCTGCATTTCTGCTCTTTAGTCCTCACAACCCTTTGCAAAATTTTAGAGAGGAAAAATGCAAGCAAGATCTGCCCTGAGGACTGAAAGATCAGAATGGATGCTTTTTTCTGTTTCATATTCGAACGCAGCTGAGTCTTCTTCTCTTCATTGCTGGGAGGGCATGAACAATGCAAAATAGCTATATTTTCCCTTAAATGGTAAGAAACATTACAAAATATGGAACGGATGTTCTGGGTAGAATTCCAGCCCAGAAGAATGTTTCACCTGTTCCTGAGGAAGATGGAGGAAATGTAGTATCTGCTGTCATTTGATATTTTCTTTGGCAGCAGGTTAGCAATTTTTAGGCAAGCAAAAAAGTAATTTTGGAAAAACCAACACTTTTCTCTGAGCAAAACGAATCCCGAGAGGAGATTGGTACAGTAAAAGTATTTCCAGTAGCCCACTTATACTTAAGAGTGAACCTTATAAATATTTTTCTTATTCTGAACTGTAGAATAATTCTGCACATATTTTTGTTCATACTTGGTTCTTCCTAATAGAAAAATAGTCATTATTTTTCTCTCTTTGCCTTTATAGTCCAAAAAATGAGGGAAGGTCCCTTTTGAGATGTCTGGAGGTTGAGTCACAGCCACTGAACATATTTTCTTGTTGGTTTGAAAGGTTTCGCTGCTATCCAAGCAGCTTCTTCAGTCTGAGAAAAGTTGGTTAGGGGACTCCATATACGTCTTCCAAGGTGGCTTCATTTCTCACTTAACCTGATTAGGCTTGTTAGATGGACAATAGGAGAAGTGAGTAGAGAGTCTTTGGGATGTAGACGTTCAACTCCTAAATCCTCATTCATCCCCAAGTGGGTTGTTAAGTGTGGTGTCCATAGTGAACTTGTGAAGTGGTCTTAATCTTTCTGGGGACTAATGAAAAATGGGGGAGAAGTCGTGTCTGAGGCCTCCACCTCTACTGAAGGAAGGATTTTTCATTTTGGCACAAATGGATTCCTTCACTCCTCTCTCAAGCCACCTACCTTCTCTGTCCAAAATGTGAACCTTATTATCCTCAAATGAGCATCCTTTTTCTTTTAGATGAAGGTAAACTGCTGATTCTCATCCTGTGGTGTTGATTCTCCAATGCTGGGCCATCCTGTTGTGTAAAGGCTGTTTGGTTTCTCCAGTTTAGAACCCTGATCTGTCCTACTGACTGAACTGCATATAGTACATTGCTCTTCTTATGTATTGTTTCCCAAATATCTGTTTTTAGCTTCTGTGACACACTGGCCGTGTAAGGAATGACAAGGTTCTTCCATTGATTCTGAGTCTCAGCTCTGTCTGCCATTTTTATGTTGGAGGTTCCATGTATATGTTGGCTTAACACTCTACATTGGAGAAACCAAGCCTTTACACATGAGGATGGTCCAGGACAGGAGAAGCAGTACCACAGGACAAGAATCAGCAGTTTACCTTCATCTAAAAGAAAAAGGACGCTCATTTGAGGACAATAATATTCACATTTTGGACAAAGAACACAGGTGGTTTGAGAGTAAAGAAATCCATTTGTGCCAAGTGGAAAATCCTTCTCTCAGTGGAGATGGAGGCCCCAGACACAACCTCTTCCCCATTTTTCATGCTGTTTTTACATTAGTCCTCTGGAAGATTAAGATCACTTCACAGCTTTACCAGGGAGGCCACACTTAAGGACCCACTGGTGATGAATAAGGGATTTAGGAATCAAACATTTACATCCCAAAAACTCTCTGCCTACTCACAGCTCCTATTATCCACCTAATGAGCCTAATCAGATGAAGTGAGAAATGAAGCTACCCTGGAAGGCATATATGAGGTCCCCTAACCAACTTTTCTCAGACTGAAGAAGCTGCTTGAATAAGCAGCAAAACGTTTCTAAGACTAAAAAAAGAAAAGAAGTACAGTTGCCATGACTCAATCTCCAGACCATTCAACCTGGATGACTGAGAATCTTCACTGAGATATTGTCCCTTCCTGGATGTTTGCCATGTCCCTGTTCTTTCCATGGACTCATCTGTCTCTTATCTGGCCATTACCTAGTCTGCGGACTTTCCTCCTGTCTCCAAAGGTCATTCCCACATACCATTACATCAGCATAGCTTCTCTATATATGTCATGGAATGTATGGATTACCTTGGGGGACAAGGGAAAGAGATGCTGCCTAGGAAACAATCAGACAAGAGAGGGAGGACCCCCAAGGACTTAAAGATCAGAGAAGGAAACAAAGAAGGGCTTGCCTTAATGAATCAGATGGTTAATATTGGCGGCAGCAGGATGTATGCACCTTCAGACTTGCAAGATTCTGTTAATGTAGCCTTACAATTAAGTAGAATTAGTGCATCTGGTTAACTTTCTTGTCTGATTTACCTGGGAGGTCTGGCAATATATTTGGGCAAAGCCTCTGACTCTGATTAATGGCAAACCTATATGCTTGAAAGTCATGTATAAAAAAACTGTGTACAGGTAGTCCTTGATTTACAGTTGCTGTATTTACTTAACAACTACTAAAGAAAAGTAGTTTTAAAAGTAGTTGTAAAATTGAGTAAGTCACGTTATGACCCACTTTATGACTGTCATGACTTAACAACTGTAATTGACAGGCTCCATTATGGTCATAAGTTGCGGACTATTTATGCATAGGAAATGTATTGAATCTGGACATATAGAAAGCAAGCATGCCTGCAAGATTGCTCCCTGTTGCCTCTGTTTTCTTTATGCCGAGAAATGTATATACAGTATGTGCATGTATGTGGTTTTATTCAATGGTCACCAGTTTCTTTGGATCTCCTCGCTACCCCTCATCATATTATTAAAGTCTGATTACATCTTAAATTTAGCTACAAAGGATGATGGTTGTTTTTTAAAAGATCTTGATGGGGCAGGCTATAAATGAGAGCTATCCCATAGAGCAGTGGCTGGCTGGGGGATTCTGGGAGTTGAAGTCCGCATATCTTCCAGTCGGCAAGACTGAGAAACATTGTGACTGAGGGCTGCATCTCAGAATCTTTTCCGTATCTTTCTAGCCGGCCTTGCTAGCCAGCCACTCGATCAGCCAGGCATTGCTTATCTTCTTTGCTTGGGCTGACCTACGAGCCTGCTGCATTGCAGGACGTGCTACAGGCTGGACTGTGATGAGCCACAGCCCTTGCTGACCTCCTCATTAATGGATGGGATGGGCTGAGTCTCCTAAAGCCAACTGCTTCTGCTACTTGCTGCTCTTCCTTCACTCAGTTTTCAGAGTTTTGGCACTTTCCTATTTGCCCTTCTTCATTTCCAGCCCAGGGCCCTCCCTGCTGCTAGTCTATTAACTTTTGAACGGCCTGGAGCTACAGATCACAATAGGTGGCAGACATTTGCTCTTGCAAGACAAACAGCTGGAAGAAGTAACCTCTTCCAATGAAAGAAAATTCCAGCAGCCTTCTCATTTCGGGAGCAGCTCTTCACCATGAGAGTATCTAGAATGAAAGGTTATCTACCCAGACAGCTACAGAGAGTCTCTTCTAGATCCCAACAGTCATCCTGGTGACCTGGATCTGGCCTCATTAGGCTACCTAGGAACCTGATGTCTGTTGGGGGGGTGTTGCAGTTTCCATTCATATATGATTCTACATTGAAATGTTGTGAAAGGAGGGTTTCTTAGAGTGCCACTGCTCTTTTGCAATTCCATTCATTAATGAGCTTTTAATCGAAGGGGTATGTTTTTATGGAAACAGGATCCTTTGTAGGTTCTAGCTCCAGTGAGTTTGTCCCTGCAGAGCTAGGGTTGAACAATTTCTCTTCATGTATATGACTGCCTAAGGAAGTCAGGCTGTGTGAAATGAAGAGAGAAAGGAAAGAGAAACATTAAAAAAATAGAAGGGAACCTTAAATAACCCCATATTTGTGATAAATATATAAACAAATGGGTATACACGTACACTGCCCAGAGTCACTTTTGATGAGATGGGCAGCTATATTAGGCAGGCAGGCAGATAAGTAGATGAGTAAATAGATAAGTAGAGAGAGAGAGAGAGAGATGGATGGATGGATGGATGGATGGATGGATGGATGGATGGATGGATGGATGGATATATAGAAATGGATGGATGGATAGGAAGGAAGGAAGGGATGGATGGATGGATTAATGGATGGATAGGGAGAGAGGGAGGGGTAGATAGATGGATGAATAGATAGATACGAATGGATATAGATTAGATAGATTAGGTAGGTAGATAAGTAGATATAGATAGATAGGGATGGATAGATTTGGATGGATAGATAGAGGTAGATAGATGTATAGATAGATATAGATGGATAGGTAGGTCCCTAAGACCTCATCAGAGGATCCATGTTGAATCAGAAAGATTCTTGCCTGTATCCTGTTTTCAAAAGGGCTCACAAATAGACCCAAAAACAGCCTTGTTTTTTTTTTTGCAACAGGCTACCTCTACAACATGTAGTTCCAGGTAGCCATCAAGATAGAGTAGTGATTCCCAACCTTAGCTATTTTAAAATGTGTGGGCTTCAGCTAGCTGGGGTATTCTGAGAATTGAAGTCCACGCATCTTAAAATGGCAAAGGTTGGGAAACACTGAGATAGAGAGAGCACTAACAAATCTCTTCTTCATGATATTTTTTGTGTTTCTTGGATGTTGTACAAAGCAGGGCCTTTCTCCCAAATGTTACTGTGGCTTGGCTAAGTTTATCTTTTTCTCTCCCATTCTGATAGGAAAGAATGCATCTTCACCATTGATCCATCAACTGCCAAGGATCTGGACGATGCTCTGTCTTGCAAGCCACTTCCAGATGGTAGGACGGTATCTCTTAATATTTCATGTACAGCTGCTGCCATGGTTTTTTGAAATATTTATCCTGGAAACTGAGATTTTGAATGGGTATTTTAACTAGGGATAGTTAATCAAGTGAATGTGGTATTTGCCATATCTAGTGTACAACACTATATTTTCATAAGGCTCTAGGTGCAAGGATGAGAGAAAGTTATCAGCTTGGGTAGAGCAGTAGTTTAGAAATTTGATCCTGAGTCTCCCATTGTTTGAACCATTACATTTTCAATTTTCATTGCATGAGTCGTTGTTTAATCAGGAGTGAGTTGGTTGGTCAATATCTGGTTGTCAGGCTCAAATAGTGCACCTTTTATTTTATTTATTTTCTATCTCACCTTTATTATTTTATAAGTAACTCAAGGCAGTGAACATACCTAATAAAGTACTTGTTCCTCCTCCTATTTTCCCCACAACAACAACAACCCTGTGAAGTGGCCAGAAAAAAGATAAATAACTGCAGTAGACAAAAGTATTCTGTGATACTAGAGGCAGTAGGGAGGAAGAAGCTTCCTCCTTTTCCTTCTATAAAATGGATGCTTTCTGGATATCTGGGCAGTGGTCAGTTTTGGGCCACAAGATTTAAAATGTCCACTAGTTGGCAGCAAAGGTTTAATTATCTTTGTCTCTTTGCTGTCATCTAGTGGTTGCTTTTGATTTTGCAGCTAAGTTCTGTTTGTTTGAGATAGTGGGTGTTTTGGAAGAGTGCCCATAAGTTATTCTTGGAGTTATAAATGTGTTTAATGGCCTGAAATATTTTTGGGACCTGTGGTAGAAGGAAATCAGATCATAAGTGATGTTGGATTATACAGTGCCTGCATCAGAGTATGAAACGTTAAAAGAGAGGGAAAACAGATAAGGTGGGGAGAAAACATGGTGGATTATGTCTGGATTGCTCAGATGTCCAGATTGTTCTGGACAGTGGCCTGTGTTTTGTCATTACAAAAAGAATGGCGCCAGGACATTATGGAGATTGAAAGCAGATTCCCATATCTGCGTAGTTAGGATTTTTTTTTTTTTGAATGACATGCAGCCTTTGGCTGTCTCTGGATAGAGTTTACTGAGTTACACAGCAGTAGCTGCTGCATAGTTTTTATATTCTTCATTCAAAATGCCAGTTATGCATGAATTTCTGTCATCCAGTTTGTCAAAATTGAATCAGATCATGCCTGAGTAAGATTCCAGGCAGCCCAATTAATTCACTTAAGGGAGCCTTATTGAATCTTCATTCATTGCAGAGAATGTCTTCAGAAGCTGTCAAATTGCAAGAGACCCTTATTCAAAGATTAAATGCAACAAATCTTGATTTCCAACACTCAGTCTTATAAACTACTTTCTGACCAGGGAGGTGTCTGTGCAAGAAATAGAAAGATTATTCTAAAACAGACAGTCAACAAGTTTGTAAAACAAGCAAGCATACCTTGAGCAATAAAATGTAAGGTGCCAAAATCTAGGAGAATGGAGTTGAGAAGAGGAGTGTTAAAAGTCCATTGCAGCTATTGGCCATTGGAGAAAAGAAGCCTTGTCCAAATTACCAAAAAGCATGCCTTGAAATTACAGCAGGAGGAGAAAAGAGTTTGTGGATGAACTTAATCAAAGATCATGAGAAAAACAGGTGGTGCTTTATGTATTCAGGTCTCTCTTTTGGGCTGGGGGCCTCATCCAGTCTTGAATGGCATGCTGAGGGCCACAGTCCAAAAAGTTGTAGCCAGAAATGGTGGGGTTGGCCCAAAGCTTTTTCTGGACCAGTGTTTCTGAATCTTGACAGCTTTAGAATGTTTGGACTTCAATTCCCAGAATTCCAGAGCCAGCTATGCTGGCTGGGGTATTCTGGGAGTTGAAGTCCACACATCTTAAAGTTGGCAAGGTTCAGAAACACTGCTTTAGAAAGTATATAATAAATGTTGAATGTACTACTATAGAGTGTGCTACTGGCAACTGTTTTAATTGGGCTTTAACATGAGTCCAGATAGTGTCAACCTGTCCATGTTCAATTTTGAAGCCGCATCTTGCCTTCAGTACATTGCAGAGCAGATTCTTCAAGGTCTACTCGATGGGAATCCAAATAGCATCTGGTATGGGACAATTTTACTACAAGTCTTAATGAGGTTTTGTCTTGATCTGGCAGAGTTTTCTTACATTTGTTCTTTTTTTATGCCCATCCCTGTCACCAGATAAGAGTTTCTATTACCACCAATATAATGAGGATTGAAAACCAGCTTTCATCTCTCCATAAAAAGCTTCAATGGGCCTCTTTTCCAAGGATCACAGAAGCAACCACTCAATTAGACAGGCATAAAACATTATAATGGTGTTTCCATTCAAAGATACCTGATTTATATCTGATTGTGGAGTCTTTGATGCTGTCTGAGCTTAGTTGTATGCTTGCATATGGGAGGAATGCCCCCACCACTCAAATCCAGAGGGCACCAGGTTAGCAGAACCTTTGGATGTGAAATGGAGAATTATAGTCTATTGCTTCTGGAAAGCATCAGACTGGTGTGCTTTAAAAAGTCTTCTCATACACTGCTGTAGTAAAAACAGTCAGCTCTTACATAGTGCATGCCCTTCGGTCATCAGAGATGCTTCAGGTTCCACGAATCAGATGTAACCCATCTTCACTGAACCTAGTTGGGTAATGAAACATCTGCAAGTGAAAAAACAAGCTCAGAGAGCATCAAGGAATCCACAGTTCAGCAATGAATTACATGTAATATCTTCTGTGGGTTGCATCTGGTTCTCGGAACTTGAAGCATCTCTGATCACACCAGTTTTCATCAACCTGGTACTTTCCAAAGGCAATGGATTACAGTTCTCCATCTCAGGTCTAAAGGTTCTGCAAACCTGGTGCCCTTTGGATTTTAAGAATGGGAGCAGCCCTCCCATATTTCTCTGCTGGTGTGGGCCAAAGTTTCCCATAATTTCTCAGCCAACACAGGAGTTGGATTCTCATGCATTTGAAGAGCACTTCAAATGAAGAAGGCTGCTAAAATCCCATCCTATGCTCAGTGCAAGAGATGTGATATAGGATGCAGGGAAACTATACTGCCAGTGAAAGGAAGCCCATTATCTCCTCTGGCATTTTGTTCCTCCATGAAGCAACTTTCCCTATCAGCAGACTTTTTTCCTCCTAATGTTTAGCCGAAATCTGTTTCTCTGCAGTTTCTCCAAGTAGGTTCTAGCCTTGATTCTAATTTGCAAAGACAGTTGGATGCCACTTCCCATTTCTGTACACTCAAAGAGCATTAATTTCCTGGTCGAATTAGCCCTCTTGAATGGAGCATGGAAGAGTAATAAAAACAGCTTGTGGTGTGATTTGCCAGAAATTGCCTTTTCTCCCCTTCATCTTTTTGGCTGAGAGAGACGGTGTTGAGTGGAGGCTCAGACCATCAGCCAAGTTCAAGAAAGTTCTCCACTTGTAAGTTCTCTCCATTAGCAAAGAGCTGTTGCCTGCCTCCTCCCCTTGTACGGGAGAGACAGAGAGAAATTTGATCTTCACAGAACTAAGATGTGGTCTCTTGCCTATGGCTTTTTAAACTGCTTGCCTTTGTGGGATTTTTTTTGTGGGGCCGGCTTGTGTTGAAAAGGAGGTCTGAGGCCAGGCTGAGGGCAAACTCTTGCTAAAGGAGACTTGTAAAAACCATACAGGCTGTACAGGCTGAAAGAAGACAGTAGCAGGTGAGATAGAAAGAAAAAGACTAGACTGTTCTCCCTGGAATTTGGGAGTTAAGCAGGATTAGAACTGGCATTGCAATTGAGAAGTTGGCTGTTTTTATGTCCTGGGCCCAGAGTGAGTGATAACCAGCTTTGGTGGCTGTTAATGACAACTATCATTCAAGCTGTCAGTGCTTATGCTATTTTGATGGGGTTTGTGGTCTAGCACTGCTGGGGAACACTGGCTTTGGGGAAAACTAGAAAAAGATTGTGCCTTTGGAAAGCTGCCTGGGTCTTCCTCCTTCACACATCCAATGTTATCACCGATACAGACAGTCCACAACTTACAGCTGGTTGCTTACCGGCATTTACTTCTGGTTTTCAGCAAAACCGATCCATAGCGAACCATTGATTCTCTTAACAACTGTGATGTTTGCTTAATGACTGCTGCAAAAAAGGTAATAACATTGGATGGGTCATGTGAGTGTCCTGCTTTATTACCGTCACAACTTTCAACTGTGATGGGCAGGCTATCGTAACTTGTGAATTACCTATATGACAGAAGCTTGTATTGCAGCTAAAGAGGTTCTGATAGTAGCCAGGAACATGCATCTGTTTTTTTCCCTAAGCTGCAGGTTTATTTTTTCAATAATTTTTGTGCCAATGATCTGAGCAACATCTATCTGAATTAAAGGGCTAATTCAGAAAGGAGGGGCCAATGGGTTTTTCCTCATTTTGATACTCTGGCCTGATCTTATGGCCAGGTCTGTGCGTGTGCATGATCTCAACTACCCTGTTCTTGGCCTGGCTTTACCTTGGTCTACCCCTGAGCTTGCTAAGATGTGGCTTGCTCAGTTTCTTGTCTTGGAAATAATTCTGCAATTTTCCTATCTGCCTTTCTGGAAACACGTCATCTTTCTGAAGTAACCCAGCTTCTGAGGACTATGGCTTTATGCAGCCACACAGCACCCCATGTGCTCATTTCATATGGTGGTGAAATATTTATAGAGTAGAAAACTGGCTAATTGCAGGGACTGGATGTTCTGCAGGGATCTCTTGGGATAATGCCATTCACCTCCTTCCAGCATTATATTGTGGCATAATATCTGACCTGCTGCCTGTTCCAAGGCCATGCGCTCTGCCTTGTCACTTTGCACATGTGCTCTTGAGTTGGCCATCGCATGGAGAAATTGTTCTTCAGAGGGCTTCGAGGCCATGCCTGTCCCATATGTAAGTGATGATTTCATAGGCTTAAGCTGCTGCTGGCACATGGCTTTGGAACGCTGGACCCTTCTCGTTTTGCAATGGGAACAGCATTGGTGGATAATGGATTTAAAAGGCTCGAAGCTTAATTTATTAGCTGCCGCAGATATAGCCCACAAGGTTTTAAGATGATAATGCTTGGAGGTGGAGCTTCCTCTATGTAGAACCTGCTTAAAAAGCTTCTAGGACATCCTGGGAAACTTGGGTCTCTCAAGGTTGCTGTTCTCCTTCTTTGTGTCTGCCGCTTGCTGGTTTTCTGTGATGTCTGATCCTGATAATCACCTGGGATTTTAAGATCTCCATGAAGAGATAGAAAAAGCTTGTGCTCATGCATACATGTTGTTCTTGGTTGCCCTCCTACACACATCAGTTCTGCTTTTCATTACGTAGAGAATTTTTAACAATCAGAGACTTGAGGAGCCATGCCAATATCCTGGTGGCATGCAGAGTATGTACAGGCAGTCCTCGACTTACGACCACAATTGAGACCAGAATCGCTTTTTTTTTTTGAGTTCGGTGGCATAGTTTGCTAAAT
>JANHZU010000843.1:95228-107167 GCA_032468055.1 Acrochordus granulatus
TTGTGAGATCGGTGGCATAGTTTGCTAAATAAATAAGGTGAAGTATAAAGGACTCCCTGCAGATTTTACTCGGCTCACCTTGCGGCTGTAGGGGGCGGTGCTCATCTCTGTTTCAAGGGCCATTGAGCCAGCGTTGTCCAAAGACGTTTCCATGGTCATGTGGCCAGCATGATGTCATGGAGCGCTGTTACCTTCCCACTGAAGTGGTACCTATTTATCTACTCACATTTACATGCTTTCACATTGCTAGGTTAGCAGGAGCTAGGATAAGGACAGGAGCTCACCCCATCATGTGACACTCAAGTCTTGAACCTGGGCCATTGGCTTTACAACTGGCAGTGCAAAACTATCACAGCCCCTGCTAAATAAATAAATAAATAAATTTCCATTGCTAAGCAAGGCAGTTGTTAAGTGAGTCACACCCAATTTTATGACCTTTTTTGCCATGGTTGTTAAGCAAATTGCTGCAGTTGTTAGTGAATCATGTGGCCGCTAAGTAAATCTGGTTTACCCCATTGACTTTGCTTGACTGGAAGGTCGCAGATGGCAATCACATCACCCCAGGATGCTACAGCCATCAGAAATCCATGCCAATTGCCAACTGTCCAAATGTGATCACATGACCATGGAGGATGCTGTGATGGTTGTAACTGTGAGGATCAGTCATAAGTCATTTTTTTCAGGGCTATTTCGAAAAGTCACTAAATGATTGGTTGTTAGTCAAGGACTATCTGTATTAGCAGGTTACAGGCATAATCCTGCTCAAGTGTACAGGAGTACATAAGAGAAAGTAAAATAAAGGAGTTATGATCATCATAAGACTTTTGGCTCCATTCAGAAAGGGGTAGAGATGCTTCTGGAGGTGGAGTTTTGCAAATGCTTGAACCACCTTGTCAATCTTGTTTGCACTGTGCAGACTTTAAAAAAGGTGTAGGCTAGGGGTATCCAACCTTAGCAACTTTAAGATGTGTGGACTTCAACTCCCAGAATTCTAGGTGTTGAAGTCCACACATTTTAAAGTTGCCATGATTGGACATCCCTAGTATAGGCCAGTGGTGAGGGTCTCAGCAAAGCTTCAAATTGGGTCAGTCACCTGTTGACCTGCTTTATGACTATCACAACTTAACTACCATATTGGGCCAGCAACCTTGCTGGCTGGGGAATTCTGGAAATTGAAGCCAACACATCTTAAAGTTGCCAAGGTTGAGAAACATTGATGTTGTAAATCAATATTCCCCAGAGCTGCATTGGAGTTTCATGGCAACTACTGTAAGAATATAATCTGGAGAACAGGGTTCAATTTTCTAAAATGCTTTTGTTTTCACGGGAGGTAGGAGAAAGAATCAACTACTCTCAAGTTATGTGTTTTGAGAATTTTTATCCAGTTTCCATCTGCAAAATTGAACAAAAATAGTAAAATAATGCCAGAGGGGAATAAAAACAGGTGTTAAGCAGACAGATTTGTCTTCAGTTTTCATAGGCTAAGATATGCTAAGCTGCCATGACTGGGAAGAGGGGAATTGTGGTTGAATGGATCCTGATGGCCCTGGATTTAAATAGTCAGGACTAAGCAAGGTTTGAAGACAAAGACAACGGTGGAGCTTCTGAACAGCATCTTGGATATATTGCTCTTTTCTCTTTTTCTGGGGCTTGTGCAAGTAAGCTCAGTGCTTCAAAACAAATAATGCAAAATATGAATAATAATACAGGCTTGCTCAATTTTCTTGACTATATATAGGTGCAGACCCACATTTTTTCTTGGCAGAAAATATGGGTTGCATACTTGTAAAATTGTTCAAGTGCTGAAATTGCTATGACATGCAGCCCTTTTCAGATAATAAGTAGGAGGAGAGCATCTTTTCCGGTATACCTGGAAAATGAATAGATCAGGGAGACAACTAGCTGTAAATCCTTATTTATGACATATGAGCTTTTAATGTACTGTCTATGTGAGAACTGTAGCAATCAGTGACTAATGAGATGTCTGCAGAGTTGGACCCAAGAACTTACTGTAGGTAGAGCCAGCTAAGTCTAGTTATTTCATCAGCTTCCTATCATGATCATCCTAAGGGCATTTGACGAGAATGTATTGTATAATTTCTGAGAAAACCTATGAATAGCATTTTACTAATAGTGTTACAGTTGTTGTTCCAAGTTGGACATTGAGAGATGAGATAGACTCCTTCCAATGCACGTGTAATAGTGTGATCTATATACTAGTAAAACTCTTGTGTCTTTTTGATACTGTTTAAGAGCAACAAAGATGATCAGGGGTCTGGAGGCTATATTGTATGAAGAATGTCTAAGGGAACTTGGTATGTCCAACCTAACAAAGAGAAGATTAAGGGGAGACATGATGGCATCTTCCAATCCTTTGAGGGCTGTCACAGGGAAGAGGGCAGCATTTATTCTTCATAGCACTTGAGGGCAGAACATGAAGCAATGGGTGGAAGCTCATCAGAAAGAGATCCAACCTGGAAATAAGGAGGAATGTCCTGATGGTAAGAGTAATTGTTCATTGGAACAGCTTCCTCCCGGAGTTGTAGGTGCTCCATTTCAAAAAAGATTGAACAACCATTTATCTAAGATGGTATAAGGACTCCTGCCTTGGGCAGGGGGTTGGACTAGGAGATCTTCAAGGTCCCTTCCAGCCCTGTAATTCTGTGATTAATTGTAACCTTCAGTTGCATCATAGGTCAACAGTTTTTGAATCAACATACCTCAAATGGGCCAAATTACAGAATGCGTCCAAAATCTGGGATTTATGACTCCCTTGGGAATGAAATTTGGTAAATTTGTGGCTACTTCAGTGCTGCCATGCTGTGGAGTCAGGGTCACATGATCATAACTTACAACACTCCCTGCCAGCTTCCTACAAGGAAAGTCAATGGGGAAGTCAGCAGGAAATCAGAAGTCACTCTGCTCCCTCTGTTTTTCACCCATGATCTTTATGTTTCTCTGTTTAGGTAAGGAAGTACTGTATCTCTGAAATGATGACCCAACGGGTCATAGGTTGTCTGGTTTTCCACTAAACTGTGATATTACTTGTCTGAAGAAGTTACCCCCTTCTACAAACTTGCCCAAGGTGACTGTTACATACTTTTTCAGTAAAATTAACTGTCTTGCTCTCTCTTCATTCCTTCTTCCTCGTATGGCATATTCTACAGATCATAAGATTGCCACCGCGTTTGTAAGCTACTTTGAGTACTTATTTCTTGGCTAGAGAGCAGTTAAAATGCTAAACATTCTGCTACATCAAGTGTAAAATGCACAACCAACCTGTTGATGTGCCCAGTTAATTATACACAAATATACATTTCTCAGAAGTTACACAATACATGATTTATGTTGTTGACTTTTATTATATGTCAGTTTTTGATCACAATAAAGTTTGTTCTGTCTGCCCTGTTTTCTTAAAATAATAAAGAAAATACATCATGTTTGGAGCAATTGGGAAATGATTTGCACATTTAGAAGTAACCTGCCACAGCCCCATTTATCTATTTCCATACCAGAACCACACAAATATTGTTATCCCGTTTCTAGAAAGTTAAATGAAAAAAGCATCTAAAAATTCTGGCTGTAAAAAAGGATATGCAATGCCATAAATACACTATTTTCCTGTTTGACCTGTTCAAGTCCCTTAGCTGATAAATAAATATCTAAATTGAGGCGCTCATCAATCAGATCCAAAATAGCATGTGTGATGGGTGACTTACATATTAATAATCTTTTGAAACAGATCACTATTTTTCTGCTCCAAGAACAAAAAGGTACAGTGGTGGAATGATTTCAAGACATCAATGTGCACAAGTGCAAATACTGACACCTTAACACAAACCCTTTCCTTCCATTCTTAATTCTTCTGTAATGTCTCTTGCAATATATTCATATCTCGTGGGATATGACTACACTAATTGTTTAAAAAAACACTAAGAAGAAAACTGAGAGGTTTGCATAAAAGATCTTGTCTCAACTTGGGTCTTTCTTTGCTATGGATATGGATATATTGGCAAGAAAAATCAGATGTATTTATTAAATTGGTTATGCCACCTAGTCCATACAGACCATGCTTGTTGTTCTGGGAGTTAAAGTCCATCCCTCTTAAAGTTGCCAGGATTGAGAAACATTGATAGAGACTCATGTAAATTGCTCTGCTTTTTATAGGAATGAGAGTGTGGTCCAAAGTGGTTACCAATCAAAATTCTGAATGTGTCATGGACAGATGTTGAGTTCCCTTTTCTTAGATGTGTTGAAACAGGTTAAATAGTTGTCTGATGTATTTTAATTTGTTTTTTACAACTGCATGGAGCAGAAGATTGATCTTTCCAGCTCTAGGATTTGATCAGCCTATGTGGATTTTTTTTTTTTGGTATTTTCTAATGGCTGAGGAAGCTAACCTGAGATTTTCAAACCAAGCCACTGAATTAAACAATGGATAAAGTTTGAAGTCTTAGCCCTAACATTTCCCCATCAGCACAAAGGCAGTGATATTTGACCAAAGGAGAAGGAAAGTCAGCCTGTTGGGATTCCCAAACAGGCTGCATTCTCCGGGAAACAGCCATGGGAAATTCCAGACAATCCATGTCTGTGTTTCTACTGATGGACTGAAAAAGAAGAAAGATTAAAATTCTTAAAAAGAAGTTTTGATTCAGCTCTCTTGTCTGTCATTCCAAAAAGAATATCTGCCTCTGGATCGGCGAGCTAATTGAAAGCAAAGGGAGGTGTGTATATTTGTAATCTTATGCACAATTGAGAAGTTCCTCTAGTTGTTGCCCAAAAAAACTTCAGAGTTCCATGTTTCAAAAACTAGGGAGTTAAGTCTTGAAGCCTGCAGTATCTTGAGATCCAACAGCTGGTGCCAGGACCAAAACTGTGGTCACACTGCAAGGCAGATACTGCAGATGAAGGAACAGGATGCCCCTGTGCATGTGTTTGGTCCAGATATGTGTAAGATTTTGGTCCAGGTAGTAGTTTTTGCCAAAAAATCAATTAAAAAAATCTACTCTTTATTTTGTGCTTGAGCAGATGCGTAGGAGTAGAGATGGAATTTTGCAGTTACAACTATCAGGTGCAAAATATCAGGCTCAGATGGTGAGATTCAGACTAACAGATTTATTGCTCTGGCATATTTACAGAAATCTACCCAACTGACTGTTGAACACCTGCAGCTCTAAGATAAGGTTCAATGGCCCTCAGGAGGGGTTGGGTTTACTATGTTTAAGATACGTAGTGCTTCGAGGCTGATCCTTGCTCCACACCTTTCCCGGCTCACCCTTTCTCCCATGATAACACCACTGAATTTTTTTTTAATGATGAACTGCAAAACATCTAGAGATACATCCATTTATTCTGGTCTGTCTCCTGATTCCTCATGCTGTAGCCCACCAGCAGCAAAAGATGAATCCTTTCTGTGATATGACATCATTAAGACTAATAAAATGGTCACTAACGAGCTGCCCCAAGTACACTCCTGGGAGAAACAGACTTCTTATAAGTCTTTCTTTGACAGACTACAAGTTAACTAAGCTGATCTATATAGCTTAAACGGGGGGATGTTCTTTAGGAGTGAGGTTTGCTCTCTTTATATGCTAGTGGCTTGCCTTGTCAGTATTGGGGTAGTGTTCTTAGAGTTTCCTTGATTAGGCTGTTGTTTATTTTTAACTTGTCTGAGTTACTAGTTCCTTGATTGGGGTATTGTTTTCTTCTTGATTGCTGGTCTAGGATTAATCTCTCCTTATCTGGGTGTTGATTGCTGGTGAGAGGTATTTTGTTTGTTTTTGTTTCATTTTGATTGTCTCTTGAATGATATGTAGATGTCATTTATCTCTATGTGCCTGTTCTTCTTCTGGGCAGACTCCATATAACCTTTCCAAGCACAGAACCTATTCTTAACAGAATGGTACTCCTTTATTCTCTTTCCTTGAAAAGGATATGAACTTAATGCTCCTTTTTTTATCCCCACCTCCTTCTCATGCTGTTCACTGAAAACCAAAGTCTGTTTCTGAAGTCTTTGAGTAAACTCAAACTTCAGATTGCTGTGTTGGTGTTTTTTGTTGAGTACTAACAGATTTAAGAGAAGCCTCCTCCTTCCCTTCCTTTCTTCTTCTTTGTCTTTTCTGGAATAAAAGAAAATGAACTTCCCTGGGCTGCTTTTGTTCTGAGAGATGAGGTCATCAGTGGAGAAACTGAAATCTCAGCTTGCTTCAAAATCCTTCTCTTAGGTGTGTTTGGATTGTTTCTCATCCAGTTGTGTCACAGGCTTAGAGTTACAAGACCATTTCATGTAGGCTCTTTTTTGGATATCAGCAAACTCTTTGTGTAATTGGATGTAACCCAGGAAGGAATGGATTAATGAGATTTGTAACTTCAATAATTGTCTGTTGAGTTGAGTAAGGTTGAGCCAACAGGTGGGATATGCAGTAATTGGCAGTATATACTTCAATGGGAAATATGTATACACATACACACGTATACATGGTGTGGTGGTCTCTGGTTAAGATGCTGGGCTTGTTGGCTGGAAGGTCGGCAGCCTGAGTTTGAGATTCAGGCCCCATGTAATGGGGTGAGCTCCCGTTACTTGCCCCAGCTCCTCTAGTGCTTCGAAAGCCTGTAAAATGCATGTAGGTAGATAGGTACCACCTTTGTTGGGAAGGTAACAGTGTTCCAAGTGCCTCGGTGTATACTCATGCTGGCCACATGACCACGGAAGTGTCTTCGGACAACGCTAGCTCTTTGTCTATGAAATAATGATGAGCCCCGTAGGGTCGGACATGAATGAAAGGAGAAACTTTTACCATATATATATAGTGTGTGTGTGTATATGTATACAGTATGTGTATATGAGCAGTAGCGTGAGCCATTGAGACGCTTGACTTGATGGCTGTAAGGTTGGTGGCCTGAGTTCGAGACCCATTGCTGCTGTGCAATAGCTTGTTTTGGTTGCCTCAGCTCCTGCCACTGTAGCAGTTCGAAAGCATGTAAAAATGCAAGTCAATAAATAGGTATGTTTGGTGGGAAGGTAACAGCATGTGTGCCTTTGGCGTCTAGTCATGCTGGCCACATGACCATGGCAGCATCTTCGGACAATGCTGGCTCTTCAGCTATGAAACGGAGATGAGCACCTCCTCCGAGAATTGGTCACTACTAGCAGAGACACCTGTATGTACATATGTATGTATGTATGTGTATACAGTTGCTGTGAAAAAAGAAGTACTCAGGAAAACAGGGCTGAAGGAGGTAGCATCAAAGGCACGTGTGTCTGTAGCGTTTTGGGTGGTCTTCCTTTCTTCATGTCAACGCTTTGAGGTGGTCTTGACAGGAATCCAAAACCACGAGTACAAATATACCTTTATTGTCAGGTATAACAGAATCTTGCAAAATGGAATGGATTTCTCAGCTCCTCTGCCTTTACAGATAGTCCTCGACTTACAGTTGGGACCAGAATTTCTACTGCTAAGCAAGGTGGTTGTGAAGTGAGCAGTGCCTGATTTTAAGATCCTTTTTGGATGATTTAAGCAAATATTGCAGATAAGCGAATCATGTGATCCTTAAGTGAATCATGTGATCCTTAAGTAATCTGGTTTCCTCCATTGACTTTGCTTGTCAAATCCGGCTGGGAAGATTGCAAATACATGCTGGTCCCAAGCACCTGAATTTTAATCATGCGACCATGGGGATGCTGCGATGGTCATAAGCGCAAGGACTCATAAGTCACTTTTTTCAGTGCCATTGTAACTTTGGACGGTTGCTAAACAATGGTTGTAAGTCAAGGACTATCTGTATTTTTCACAGAACTTGGAATGTTGACCCCTTTGGACTCAGATTTCTCTTATCAGACTGTTGTCTAAGCTGCGGCTGTTCCTCCTGTCCCAAAAGGCTAATCTCACAGCCCCATGACACCTCCAAACTGTCACAGTATTTTCACCACAGAAATAACACCACGTCCCTTTCCTCCATGACGACAAACTCCAGTGGAACCTCAAATTATCTTGCAAAGCCAGGTCTTCAGGCTCTTTCTGAAAAACAAAAAGAGGAAGCGGTCCTCACTTTGGGGGGGACGTTGTTCCAAAGGACAGGAGCCACATCAGAAAGGGCTGAATCAGGTCCACACATGCCTCACTGGATATTTCCCTGACAGCTACGAAATACAAGAGCAGGCTGGAGTCTGTTTGCTGCCACTTAGAGCCACCTAGAAGAGGACGATCAAGGCCCTTAATCAGAAGAGTTTCTTTGCCTCCGTAGTTCAGGAGTTCGATTTCCCTGAATGTTTCTGTGGGGTCCTTATATATGTATGCACCTAAGAGTTTTGCTTGCGTTGTTTATGAAATACAGGTAGTCCTTGACTTATGACCATAATTGGTACCAGAATTTCCATTGCTGAGAAGGTGGTTGTTAAATGAATTGTGCCTAATTTTATGATCTTTTATGCCGTGGTTAAGTGAATCACCGCCATTGTTAAGTGAATCATGCAGTCATTAAGTGAATCCAGCTTCCCCCATTGACGATGCTTGTTGGAAGCCAGCTGGGAAGATCACAGGTGGCGATCACATTTGTGGTCTTGCAACCATCGTAAATACATGCCAGTTGCCAAGTGCCCAGATTTTGATCACAAGATCATGGGGATGCCACAATGGTTGTAAATGTGAGGACTGGTGATAAGTCACTTTTTTTCAGTGCCGTCGTAACATTGAACGTTTTTTAAACAAATGGTTGTTAGTCAAGGATTACCTGTATTTGTCCTTGGCTCCTGTTTGCTTCTTTTCATCCTGTGCTCAGGAATCTGGCAAACAGTCTTTTGGCAGCCACAGATCTGCTTTTGGGCATGAATGTGCAGGCTGGTACTGTTTGGGGATCAGGGTAACTTCTGCCCATGGCTGGAGTGATTGCTGGTGCCAACCTTTGCCTTGAGTGGCTTTGATGTACTTCTGCCTTTCCTGAGCAGGTATAAATTGTCAAGAATCCATCACACACCTGCACATGGAGGCAGACACTACACAACATGTGAATGTTTATACAGTTGCAAAGGAGACCGAAAGGCAAAATGTGGCACCGTCTTTTTCTTGTGACGTCCAGCATCAGCCAGTTAAGCCTGCAGAGGATTTTGACAATTTTTGCTCCCTTCTAAGCTCTTTTCAATTTTAATGCAACTAAGAAAACCAGATCTTGAAAACCAGGTAGACCTTGCTTTTGAAATCGGCATCGCCTTGCATGTGGAGCCACCAAAAAAGTAAACTTAGATCACATTCCCCAACCACTCTGAGCTTTGTTCAGTTTCCTGGCTCGGGAAGGGCAAATCTCAGCATGGTTTGAATCGCAGCCCGACTCCTATTCTCGAGGTGTCTGTTGATATAACAAAACAGAGGGTTTTTTTTTTACAAGTTCAAGTGTGAAAGGACTTGGGAGGAGGCCCTGGGCAGCTCCTTGCTTTTCGAACCTCTGATGGGAATCCTGAGCATAAATGGTAAATCAACGCCAGTCGTGGAGAGTTTAGTTTGGCAGCTTCCGTATTTTATTATCACATGTCATGGGATCTCGGTTTGTCAACATTCTGCGGAGGACAGAAAGTTCATGCCTGTTAAGAGGGCGCAGATCGGATTAGGTTGTGATGAATGCCATGATGTAATGGCCGTCTCCTTTTCCTTCCATCAATATTTGTCTGGTGGGGTCAGCATATGAGAATTTGAACTTCAAAAAGGAGGGTCGTTTTTTTTTCTAGCCTTTTAGCAACCGTTTGGCTCATGCGGCTTGTAATATTAAAACTCTTGTTCTAAAGATTTATGGCCGGTTTCAGCCTTGACGGGCCAGCCTTCTGTATTGAGCAGTGTTTTCCAACCTTGGCAATTTTAAACAATGTGGACCTCAACTCCCAGAATTCCCCAGCCAGCTATGGGGAAGTTGGGAGATGAAGTCCATTCTGCTTAAAGTTGCCAAGATTGAAAATCACTGATTTAGAGCCTTTTTGTGCTGATGATAATGTGGCTCTGGCTTGCAAGATCTTTCCAAAGGTGAGCCATACGATATCTGTAATTGTACTTTTCCAGTGCTGTAAATGATGCAGAATCTCTCTCTCTCTATCGATCTCTCTCTCTCTCTCTCTCTACCTACCTACCTACCTTGCCGTAGTCCTCTCACCTTTGGACTATTGCAATTCACTCCACATGGGGCTACCCTTGAAGAGCTTTTGGAAGCTATAGCTGGTGCAGAATGATGCTGCACGGACAGTTTTAGGGGCCATTAAAATGTCCCACATAATACCTCTGTTCTGCGAGCTGTACTGGCTGCCACTTTGCTTCTGGGTACAATTCAAGGTGTTGGTTGTCACCTTTAAAGCCCTTCATGGCATGGGTCCTGGTTTCCTAAGGAAGTCTCACCCCTATGGGGATTGCCCGCCCCACTGGGCCGATCGAGGAGGCATGCTGCGGAACCCATCGGTCAAGGAATTCTGGCTGGTGGGGTCCAGGAGAAGAGCCTTCTCTGCTGTGGCTCCCATCCTGTGGAACATCCTGTCCCCTGAGGAAAGGTCAGCTCCCACCCTCCTAGCCTTCTGGAAGGGCGTGAAGACCTGGCTTTGCCAGCTGGCTGGGAGTCTGAACAGCGGTATGTCAGCTTGGAGGTGCCTGGTGGATTAAACGAGTCACACCTCCACAAAGATACCCTGCTCCTCCCGTTCTGCCTAGGTAATGTCGGTAATGTCAGTGGGTTTTATAATTGATTTTTATCTCTTATTTATGCTTTTCATGTTTTTATTGTGAGCCGCTGACAGTCATTTTTGAATTTGGGGGCACACAATTATAAATAATAAATATCTCTCTAATAGTCTATCATCTATCTATTAATCTGTCTGTCCGTCATCTATATCTTTCTATCATTTATCATCCATATCTATATCTATTAATCTGTGCATCCATCCATCATCTATATCTGTCATCTATCATCTATCATCCATCTCTGTCTGTCTGTCTGTCTATCATCTATTAATCTGTATATTATCTATGATAGACAATCTATATCTGTCTTTCTGTCATATCTATCATCTATCTATCTACTGTATTTGTCTATCTACTGTATCTATTTCTATCTGTCTATCTATCAATCTTTGTCTATCATCTATATCATCTATCATCCATCCCTCTTTATCTAGTATCATCCACCTCTGTCTCTCTCTCTTATTTAGAAACTGCCCATCTTCCTTATAAAGCGACTCTGTCCCTGGAGAAGAACATCTGTTCTTTTGCCTTGCACGTTATTTTCTCAGTTGCTCCTTTCAATGAGAATAAAGTATCTAGGTTTCAACCCAATATCCACCACCTGGATTATTTCTTTAAAGAACTGATTAACCAAACTTATCTGCAGCCCTTTGTCACTCAGTTCTTTTAAAAAAATACAAAGTAGATATACTAGACTTGCTTTCCTTTTGTACAGATTATATAACATTGCAGGGAGGTCTCATTGATATTTTACCAGCTAAGATTAAAACATGACTGTTAATTTTGATATTCCGGCTATACTAGACAATAGGGCTATGCAACAAAATCCAGATCCAAATTTAGAGCTTGTAAAGACAACACTGCTCCTATCAGCAACTCCTTAGAAAAGCTACATATTTTCTTGGACAGTCCAGGTGATTAAAGGAAAAGATACTTTAAATTTAAGAAAATCTGGATACTTGTGAACTCTATGTCCATGTATACCCCAAATCTCTTTTTCCAGTTTGAATCCACATCACTGCAAAGCCCCCTGCTCCCGACTGGACTGCAAAGGTTGTTTGAAATCCGTTTCCTTTCCCAAAGCCCATGAATTCAATTAACTGCCTTAATTGTGAAATTTATTTATTTATTTATTAAATTTATATGCCACTGAAATCCGAAGACTCTCGGTGGGTAACAACAATAAAAAAACAACAATATATTAACAACAATAAAAATAGAAATAAACCC
>JANHZU010000848.1:0-10282 GCA_032468055.1 Acrochordus granulatus
CTCATTAGAAAAGACTGTGATGCTGGGAAGGATTGAAGGGAAGAAGAAAAGGGGACAGCAGAGGATGAGATGGATAGGTAGCATAGTCAGTGTGATGGGTGTGGGCTTGGGAAGACTCCAGGAGGAAGTGCAAGACAGGGAGGCCTGGCGTAATGCAGTCCATGGGGTCGCGAAGAGTCGGACATGACTGTGCAACTGAACAACAAAGAGGCAGAAGAAGATAGGGAACTGGAGAAAATCACAAAATATAAAAATCCTGAAAGTAGAAGTAGAAGAACTATGGCAAAAGAAAGCTAAGATAATACCAATAGACCACTTGGCTGCAATTCCAAAATGACTGGAGCACCACTTCACTACCATCAGCACTGACAAAAATCACCATCAGTAAATTACTTGAAACTTCTTACTGCAATATCTAATAATAAAATAGCAATATCTGCCTATCCCAGGTCCTTGGAAAACTCAATAAATGGACAAAAATGCCAAATGCTGTCAAAAGAAGTATACAACTAACCACAATAATAAAATTAATTAAACTTATATGCTGCCTGATTATCAGAGATTCTGGGACATCTACCCACATAAATTAATGATGTAAATTTATAACAGAATGGCTAAAGGAAAACAAAATTCCTGTTTAAGAATGGCCAAGTTAAAACTCTGACCTTAATTCAACTAAAATATATCATCGCCATATTTTAAATATTTAAAATATGGCACAGCAAGCAGTTCATGTCAAACAACTCAAAATTATCAACGGGATAAAGCAGTTTTATAACGAGGAATAATCCAAACTACTTTTTAGCCAATGTACAGGACTGAACAACAGGTGCAGAAAAAAAACTATTTTAAGCCACTGTTGCTAAATTAATTACTAAATATAAAGTTTCACACTTTTTTTTTCAAAAATTAATAAAAACATGATATGGTATTCTGTTTTGAGTGTCTTCTGTGTAACTAAATTTATGAAATTTATGAAAATGATTTAGGTCAAGCCCAGATCACAATTTAGATTACAGTGCTGCAGAATAATGGACAGTTCTAAGAGTTTATGATTGCACTTGCATATTTCATGATTGCACTTGCATATTTTTTCCCTTATCTCTTTTGTACTCTCAGTATTATTTCTGTACTTGATTCTTTTAAAAATGAAAAACATTTTCCTTTGTTTTTCATTCAGTAAGTCCAACACTGATCCAGGTATGGGAGAGCATTCTTCTGGGCTCTATTAAAAAAAATTTAGGCAACCAGATTTCTAAGGAAATCTATTTTCTTAGAAAATATTATACTAATTATACTAGTGATGGGTACATCAATGGAAGACTATTGGAAGAATCAAGTTAAGGACAGATTGTCATGGAGAAAATCTACAGATTGTCATGAAGAAAATCTATCTATTTAGTTGCTAAGAATCAATAACTTAATGTCACATAATAAATCATTCTGAATACAAAGAGAAGAAACAAGTCATATCATTACATAATTTACATAAAATTAAATAATTTTATGTAAATTAATTCAAGGCTTTGAATTATTCATTCAGCAACCATTCCAAGTTATAATGGCACTACATAAGGAGTTTACAACCAGTCCTTGAAGTTGAGTCTGTCAAAGCATCCCTGAAATAACATGATTACAATTCAGGCACTTCACAACCAGCTCAGAATTATGATAGCTACATCATTCTGTTGTCAGATGATCACCATTTGCAATCTTCACTGACAGCTTCTGATAAGCAAAGTCAATGGGAGTGCAGATTATTGCTAAGTGATCGTGTGACATCAGGCTTGATGATCCAAGTGGGTTAGCTTCATGACTGTAACTGGAACTGCCAAAACTGCCATCGTAAGTCAGTGTGATCACATTGATGTCATGTTTTATGATTGTATAGCTTGATAATTCCTCAAGACAAGAGGTGGGCAGGCACTATATTCTTGCAGCACTCTAATTATTTAATGCCAAGCCAATACCACAACTTCTCTATGGTGCCCAGCTGGGCTTCGTCTTGTTCATTCCAAATTCATAAGTCTGGCTCTTCAAGCCCCAAAATGTGTCTCTAATGCACCTTAGGGCTAGAGACAGGCCTCATGAAAGTAAAGGCTAGAGTGTAGGTAAGCATACTCCTGGTTTAAACTATCCTTTTTCCTTCTGGCCTTGTTCCACTAAATATGAGGGATGATTTTCAATCTACATGGAAAAAGACAATGACAACAAATATTTCATCTTTGGGAATTCTCTCCAGGTCTTCTATTCAGCATGGATATGATCAGGCCAAATTTCTTGTTAAATAGCTGTAACAGACACAGAATGCCAAATGGACCTAGCCAGGTCCCCAATCTTTATCGCTAATGAATCCAATAGGTACTCTGCCTTCCCTATAGTATACTTAACAAATCTTGAAATACCTAACCACTGAGGGATCATTATTTTGGCACAATTTCATGCTTTCCCCTCAGCTGTCCTTAAAGACAAGAAGATGCAAGAAGATTCTCTACCCCTGTGACAATGAACATGTATAAACAATAGAGCATACATTTCTCCAGTGTCTATGCTACAGAGACATTTGTATGATCCTAATTTCACAATTTTTGCATAAATACATAGGGCACACAGGATAATTCTACATCTTCTTGCTGTTCTCAGAAACAAACCCTGCTACATCATACAATGTTACCAGGTTCTGTGCAACAAAATACATCAGAAAATGACCTGTAGCACAAATCAGTTTTAATGAGCATCTAGACTGTTATTACAGAATATTTTCTATTAGACTGTATTAGATTGATTTTTTTTGTATCAGATAGATTTGGTTTGCCATGTTTTATGTCTATTTATTGTTTTTACCTCTTTTAGATTTTTTGAAACATTTTTATCTTTTTATGGTAATTTTATTTTTGTACTTTTTATGATTTTAAATTATTTGTACCCTCCTTTCTTATGCTGGTCTTTGACTGTATTAAGGTTGATTGATTGCATAATTTAATGACAGTCCCAATTACAGTTAACCGATGACTACCAAAGAAAGGAGCTACAGTTGTCATTGGATTACATCGAGAAACCAAGAAATAACTCTCTAACACCATATTTTATCAACCTCTCAGATTCCAGTTATATATCAGAGAGAACTACGCAATCAGCTGAAATAATTTTCTAAGAACCTATAAGACTATATTTACATGAAGATCTCAGAAGCCCAGATCAGACATTTTCAACCTGTGTCCTAAAATACCACAAACCAGGCAACCTAGGCCATTCCATTAAAGCATTGAAATTACCACAAATGTGGACTTCCAGGGGAGCAATGGCAGACTGAAAATAGCTCACACTAGTGGAGCAGATGACTGTGGCAAAAAGAGGAGCCAGTGACTTGATCAACTACTTTTTGGATCAAAAGTAGATCAACTACTTTTGGATCAAAGGGGTAGCATCACCCACAAGTTTGCTTGATTCAGAATCTCCCTGCAATGGATCAATACTATTTGATTATAGAAGAAAACAAGGCTCTTTGGAAACAGTATACAGTACTCAGAAATTACTTCCAAGATTACTTGATTCTAAAAAAAAAGTTGTAACACAATATAGAAGAAGAAAAAATTACATTGGATAATTGATTTTTTTAAAAATGCTGGACTAAAGGAGTGAGATGGAAAAAATGTTGATCTAAAAATGGATTTTAATGTCAGACTACAAGAGTGATATGGAATGGATTTACATTGAAACTGGCTGATGTCTTAATAATTAAAGAGGGGATACAAATAATAAATCAGAAGAATGATTTGGAAAGCTTTCTTAGCCTGGATTTACTGTATAAAAGGGATGTGTTTAACTACTGTTCCTGAAAGATGATGGAGTAAAACTCACAGACAATAAGAAATCAACCTGTGGGAAATTATTTGATGGGATTAAAGAGCAAGATACTTAAAAGAAACAAAAGAAATACAGAAAAAACAAGTCAATTTATTTAATCAGGGTTAAATTATAGATGTAGTTTCTGGTAGCTATTAAAGGATTTGGAGGGGGGCAGGATTGAACAACAAAATTTTAAAGATATGTTTATAAATGCTTTATTTTTTAGAGAAAATTATAAATCGGAATACAAAATGGTTTTATTTGATTAATGTTAAAATATGTATATTACTACTTCTGGCAGCTCTTAATAGACTTACAGATTAGGAAAGAATGATGAATTTTTACGATTTGATTATTGATTACAGAAGATATAGGAAGAAGAGGTTTTTTTACTGGCACACTAAAGAAGATTTTAAGTCTGGAGGGGGGAGTAATCTTTTATAAATTTTTTTTTTCTTATTTTCTTTTTTCTATTTCTCTGCACTTTTTATTTTCTTTATCTTGTACATTTTTTAATTTGTATTAATTTTTTATCCTTATGCTTTTTAAAAAATAATAAAATTCTTATTAAAAAGGAATTAACACATATATTAGGTTTCATAGACTCTACACTCAGGCCTCATGCTGCCAGCACCCCTAGCTACATAAGAGACACCACTGACAGCCATCATAGATGTTGAAACAATATACACCAACATCCAGCACAAACATGAACTTCAAATAATCAAGTATATAATTGCCAAAGCAGCCTGCTTTACCACCAGACAGTGTGATTTCTTTTTCATCCACAATTATTTCATCTTGGTAATAACATGTATCTATTAATCAGTAGCACAGCCATGGGCATACATATTGCTCCTCAAGATGTCAACGTTTTCAAGGTTGATTTACTATTTGCAATTTTTACTCCTGAAATTCATCCTTTACTGAGTTTTATTGATGACAACTTCATTGTCTGGACTCATAGAAATGATTTTTTTCAGGAAATTCCATTATGACTTCCACCCCACCATCAGTATGGGCCCATCTACTTCTCTGATGGCATGATAAAATTACATAATAGACAAATGAACAACATGATTTGTAGGAAATTCACAGATTACTATGCTGGTGATAGCTTTCAGTTTCTGCCTAAAACATACCATCAAATCCATTATCTATAGCCAATGTCTACAGTAACATTTGTTCTAACTCACTTGATAGAGATGCACAATTTTTGGAATCAAACCAGGCATTCAGGAGTCTGAACTACCCACTTAACAAGTATCAATAGACAAATCAATAGATCCAGGTTGATTCTCAGATAAAATCTATTAAAAGCCAAACTTCCTCTCTCCAAAACAAAAAACAAAAGAATCACACTGGATGTCATCTATGATCTACAGCTCAAGCCATTAGTAAATTACAACCCTTACTAACCAATAATAGTGTATTTTCTTCGACACTGAGTGGTAGGCTTATATTTGCAAACAGACACCCACACATCTTGAAGCAAACAGGCACCCACACATCTTGAAGCAGATTCTCACCAAGAAGAGACAATGATGATAACACAAGAATCAGACCTTATAACATCTCCAGATGTTTACTTTACCACAACACTCACACCAAAATCACTATCACAGGCCTCAAAAAGTACTTTCATAAAATGAGAGGAAACATCATATACTTTTCCTCTAATGCAATTTATGCCATCAACTTCCAACAATGCCCCTTAAATTCTATATGGGAGAAATGTTGCACAAAATAATTAATGGACACAAGTTTGACATCAGGACTCAAACAAGGAAAAAGTAGCATTACAGT
This sequence comes from Acrochordus granulatus, assembly GCA_032468055.1. Taxonomy (NCBI): domain Eukaryota; kingdom Metazoa; phylum Chordata; class Lepidosauria; order Squamata; family Acrochordidae; genus Acrochordus; species Acrochordus granulatus. Next base: position 5,656 of record JANHZU010000848.1, read on the forward strand.
ATTTCACTCAATAGAACACTCAACTGCAGACTTAAAGTGATAATCTGGGGAAAAAATAAGATTTTAACAGCATTACCAAGTGAGAGATTGTTGAACTAAACACATTAAAAGGGTTTAGATGATTTCAAAAGGTCTCAACAAATAGTGAGTGTTATCGATTGTCAGTTATTAACAGTTTTCTTATTGTAAAATAGACTGTCTCAATTTGACCAGCATCTTTATAACTAGGCTGGCTTCTTTTTTTTCTCTTTAAATTAATTCCAGTTTAAAGTTTATACCAATCTGTCTATTTTATGTATCTGATGAAATGAGCTATAGCTTACAAAAACTTACACCTTTAAAAACATTAGTAAGTTGGATCAGACTCTTGATTTTTTCCAAACTTTATGTTAAGTTTCAGTGCTTTCAGCCTATTATCTTATTTAATTTGTGTCACAGCTTCATCTGTTATTGTCCTCTCTATAGCTACACCTGAATATTACAGCATCTAAATTTATGGAGGAAATTAATAAGAACAAGGATAATGGCAATCAACAAGATCATTAAAAAAAGTATAATAGTAAGAGCAGTTTAACAGTGGAATCAATTAATCTGGTAGTAGTCTATCCCTCACGCAGTGTACTTAACAAAAGGCTAAATAGTCCTTTGTTTTAAATAGTTTAATTTAGCTTTCTACATGGAATAGAGATTTAGACGATGGCCAAATGGATGCTTTTAATACCATCATTTCTATCATTCTATCTATTTTTTATCTATCTAATTATATCTACAGATATAATTCTGTATCCATCAAAATTAGTTGGTATTGAAAACAACAGAGTTTCTTTGCAAAGCAATTGAAGCAGATTGGTAAAGTCTTATGCCATTTTATAAGACTGCCCACAAACTGCTGTAAATATATCCCTTGAAAAGCAAATTGGATATTATATACACAAAAGATACAGTTAAGTCCATTGGATGGCAGAACTTCCCAGAATATACTACTTCCAGTATCTAAATCAAAATTATCTGAACAATGTAATGAATTGTTTTCTATAAAAGACTCTAATATGGAACAAAACATGGATGAAAAAAGTATATACTGTTTACCAAACTCGTGTCTTGCACATCCTGCAACTATTATTATATTTAATAATGAATAAATATTAATATAACATTCACATCCTTTATTTAGTTCATACAGCTTATTTTTGAAAAAACATATTATAGAAATATATAAACATTTAAAATAGTTTAAAAGATATACATTAAATTTGTAGATGTAATATGTTTATGAAATGTGTAGACTAATAGCATTTTTAAGAATGAAAAATAGTCTGTATATTATGATCCTCTAAATTAATAAATCAATTTGTATGATTCCACTCATTAATAAAATTGACAGGGCTTCTGCTCTTCTTACACTGGCCTTTCTAGGAAGAAAAGAAATGTGGTCTGGCAATTATCTCATTATATATGCATTCCAGGCTAGTGCACCCAAACCGAATCACTGTGAGAATTCACTCCCAGGGCAGAACTATCCTTTGGCAGCATTTGTAATAGTCCTGCAACAGCTCAAGGCAACCTGCAACCAGATCTGAGGTGTTGTTACAAAGTCTCAGTTGCCCCTCTTTCAAGGGCATTTCTTCCTGGGTTTCTTCCAGGAAAGTATTATTAATGGATTTTGGTAATGACCCTGTACACCACATTACATAGCGCAAGACAACATCCTGATTCAAGGCATCATTCCTGAAATATATGGAACAGAAGCAGAGCTCCCTTTGGCTCTGCCTCTTGTAAGTACCGATACTTTTTCAACTACCTGGAAACTTTGTATAAATTTCTCTTTCTTTCTCTCCATGCAACTTATAATGACTTTTCCCTTCATGTCAGAACACAACTCTCCAAGATTACTATTTGTCTGTTTTTACCCTGCAATGTCCTGTTCATATTTTAAATAATATCTAGATTCCTGCTTCAGCGGAATGTTGCTCCATAGTCCTCAGCATATTCACTGGGTTGGAAGTAAGCTTCCTTCCCTGAACTGCCCATGAGCTTCATGAGCAATCTGACATTTGTGTAATGCAGCTGATTCTAAGGCTGGAGTATTAAGGGCATTTAGTATGAAACATTAATAGGATTGGGGGCCACTATCTAGTAAAGACAGTGCAATCTAGCAGGATGGGCAAAAATAACTAGAACGGGAAAATAATCTGAATACCCACAAAGAGAAAATAAAAGTAAGATCAAGTTCAATAAGTAAATAAAATAAAAAAAATTACTTCAATAAGTAAATAAAATAAAAGTAAGATCAAGTTCAATAAGATCAAGTTCAAAAAGCTCAATAAGCCAAGTACTGTGGCGAAGTATTCCAAAGGCACAACAGAAAATGCATTTATTAAATAGGATACTATCAAATCTATAAGCTAACAAAGCATATGACCAGGTGTTGAAATGTGTAATGAGAAATACAATTCCACTTATTGTTAAATTAAAAAGATAACAGGCTACTTAGATGGAGTTTAGTCTCAAAAATTTAAAATATTCTGAAATTATGCCTAAATCATTATGATGTTCTGTATCCAAAATGTGGTAAGAGTACTTTGTAGCCTTGCCAGAGCTCATAGACTTTTACTAAAGCTTTTAGTGAAAATAGTTTTCCTAAAATAGCCATCTTGATGAACTTGATGAACTGAAAAGTATTGGAAAATATGAAGGAGCCATCTTATCAAACAGAAACGCTAACTTCAAACATTAGTAGGCAGCCACATTGTTTCCATCCCTCAGCAATCCAGCTTGAAGCCCTCATCTGGGGACTTGAAAGAAAGCTCTCAGAAATTTAAACTGCACTGGCCAGAGCATGGTAAAATTGGCATATGGCTCTAGTTGAGTTCCATATAGAAATGAGGAAACATGTAATTGCATAGATGCTTGTACAAAATTACCTCAAGTATAAAAAAATCAGAATAATTACTATGCCCTTTAGGTTAATAGAATCTGAGGTTTTCTGTTTCCTGCAACAGGAAATACCACAATTAAAACATCTAACTGTATTATTGTTACAAACAATACACAATTTGATCATATCCTTGATCTTTTAGCAATGATAAAATTTAGATTTTAATTAAAAGATAAACAGTTGCACAGTATTAATAGCCCTTATATCTTTCTAAAGGCCAAGAGGAGCCTACAATGAGACCACATTATCACTATATACAGTAAGACTATAGAAGCTTCTCAACTAATATAAGCTCCCGAAAATCATTTTTAAAGACTTAATAAATTGAGCTAAAATGCTGAAAAATCAGAATGCCAGTTTAACTTCTTTATGTGATGAGAAAGTGGACCATGAAGATTAATCCTCAGATAAGCATTTTTGCAAAATTTATATATAAATAAGAAAAATCACTTACCATTGATATGGTCTTAACTTTTTTTCTGTAGGATTTATCTTGAAACTGAATACAAAGCAACTCTGAAACTAACAATGCCCTCTAGAGTAAAACTTTAGGCCTACTGGATTTTTTTAACCCAAATGCAATTTAAATTTAACTTTAAAATTTAAATTTAACCCAAATACAATTCCTTGATCATTAATGGATCAGCCAATTGTAGATGCTGCTTATTCCTCTGCCAATATATTTTCCAGATTCAGCCAATCCTAATATTTATAAACATCCTTAGTTTACTAAGTATATTTAAAAGACTAAGGGTCCTATAGATAGCTGAGTTTGCCCCATATTTTTAATAGGATTAATGATACAGTCTTGGTCCCTAGAGAAGATTAATCCAATCAAGCAGGGAGGGCATTCCCTCCAAATGAATGCTTCACTAGCAGAATATGCAACAGATGGCCATTATTCTTATTTTGCATACATCTGAGTTTCACTCAAACTCACAATACCATTTGAAATCATTAATTTCTATTTAATAGATTCTATTTAAATCTATCATTTCTCAAGATGTGTAGATATTCCTGATTAATTTAGAATAAATACTAGAGACAACTGTAATTTACAAATACTATCCCATAATGTATCTTATGTTTAGCTTTGTGACATTTTCTTTCTTTATTGCTAAAGACAGTATTCTGGAGTTGATATAGAGCCCTAGAAAATGGAAATTAAGCTGCACTTTGATCTTTTACATAACATTTAAGGATCTTAGCTCCTAAATTGATGCAGAATTGTTAAATGCTTAAGGAATCAGAAAATTCTTTAGCATAATGATCAGATCTTAGAGAGAAGATAGCATAATGATCAGACCTTAGAGAGAATATAAACCCAGGGGGAGTTGTACTGGAATTAGATCTTTGGAAGCTGTTTACTAATAATATAGAATTAGAAATTCCTAAAAAAAAGTTTATATAGAGGAAAACTGTCCAGAACTACAAGGGACATTTCTCCTATTTTTCTTCTGGAAATAGATCTAATAATATAAAACTCTGAAAAGATAAGAGAGAGAACTTGATAAGCTTGTAGCACTGTTGTCACAGAGAATCCAGGATACAGGCACAATCGTTAATGTTATGAAAATCAAGGTCACTTTTAAAGGCAGTGCAACATCAGTGAAAAAACATGTCTGTGAAGACTCTCACTCGTCCAGGGTAATTGCATCGCAACAAAGTTTAAAAAACAGGCATCTGGAC
>JANHZU010000849.1:33001-54231 GCA_032468055.1 Acrochordus granulatus
AATCACTGTGTCATGTTATCTGTAGTCATAAGTCTATTTATTTCAGTTTTATTCCTGGGGGGGAACATTTTATTTCACTTAGCAGTTTTATTCCTGGGAAACAAAATAAGTTTTTTTTTTCTCTTTTGATTCTTCTGATGGATTAAGTTGAAATGTCTCTGAATTCTTAAAATAAATCTTCCAGTGCTGTATTCCCACTGTACATCATAAAAATCCAAGAAAATTTACCATGTAATAAAGATGTCACTGAGTTTCAGTCTTTCAAAATCTGCAGAAGAATAAAAATCATGCTGAATAATCTGTGAAAATAACTATGTTGGCTCACAATTTAATTTGTACTCTATCATAAAATGATTAAATGCAAATTACTGGTATTACCTTGCTGGAATATATTGGTAACAAAGAGAATATTGTAGGTATCTATTACCATTAAAGCCTTATTTGGATAGCAAAAATAGACTCAAGTACTAATGGACATCTGAAGTGTTTTAATTGTTTAACGTTATGCTGCCTTAACTGCAAAACTGGAATTTCTCCAAGCATTCCTGCCACATAGTGCATCTAAAACAAATGCCTTTATATACCCTCTTTTTTATGAAGCCTATCTATCCATTTTTTTCTTTTATGGCAGAGAAGGGCATTAACTGTATTTTATTACTGTTCATATAATTGCAACCTTGGAGGGAACAAGGACTTTCATTTCTTTCAGCATCTCGGTCCTAAAGCCAAATCCAAGCTATCTAAAAAATTCCTCACCTCCTTTAAGCCACATTGGCTGCTCTACTTGCTGAAGAGACACTCCTTGCCACTACAACTGAAAAAAGTCTAGTGTCATTTAATGCAGCATGGATCAGTCAGGTCAACTCTTAAGTGATGAAATTTTCACATGCCTTATATCTGTACTCTTTGCATATAATATTCTTGAAATGCACTTCTGGTGAACCTTTGTCTAGAGATAAAATAATTCTGATCTTGTTGGGTGAGGAAAATAAGATGAAAATTACAAGGGGATCTTCATCATCTGAAGGCATTTTCAGAAGGTTTCTTTTTCTTTTAAACCAATTATTTTAATCTTAAAGATGGAGGAAAGAAGGAAGAAGGTAGGAAGGAGAAGTAAGTAGAAGGAAGGAGGAGGAGAAGGAGAAGGGTTAGGAATGTGAGTTTAATCTAGGGAGGAAGAGGAGGTGGAAGAGATGGAGAAGAAGAAGACATTTGAGTTTAATCTAGGGAGGAAGAGGAGAAGAAGAGGAGGAGGAAGAGGAAGAAACAGGAGGTGGAAGAGGAGGAGGAGAAAACAGATCAACTACATTTTTAATGGGGACTATCTACTTAGCTATCTAGGGCATTTAATCAAAAATGACTTTTTTGAAGGAATAACGCTCCTTGCAGTTAGAAGTAGCTACCGCTTAAAGACAAACATTTGACAGCCAAGATTTACTTCATTAAAAAAAACTTTTACATTTACCATAAATTAATTAGATTCACAGACAATATGGTACCAAGAATATGGTCCATAATAATTCACATGTATTTGATCTTATCAAAATAAGCGAATAAAAAAAAAACCCTCTACACCTCTGAAATCATGCATAAAAGAATTGCCATTGATCCAAATGCATTAAGAAGTATTACAAAAGATTTTGCCAGTGAAAGACAAAAACTTATGAACTTGAAAATATGCTGAAGACACTCTGATGGGAAAAATGATTTTTATTAATTGTGAATGTTTGACCTTGGCTCAGAAACAGATACATGTTTGTCATTGTCAATGGAATTGTCCATTTTAGATGATTCTGAATAAGACAGAATGGAGAAAATATAGCTGGAATCTGAGAACATGGAAATGGACTTTAAAAATCAAAATCCATTGTTTAAAACTGTAAGGATACAATTGTTCTTGCCCGATTATTCTCTTAAAAGTCTATACATGAGCAGCAGTTAGCCATAGAAATGATACAATAAATTTCAGATAGCTAAGAAAAAAAAAGAGAGAATTGGAACAGCCACTTTAAAAGCCCAGTAAAGCAAATGCAATTTGGAAAGCTGGTTGCAATTACACTTGTTGCTGGTGTTCAATTCCTGAACCTTTTTCTGTGCCATTTACCTTTGAAGAGGTGAAAAAACACCAATGACATATCAATGCCATTGTTCAGTCTTGCTCTCTCTTTCATCTGGACCAAGTGATGATCTTAGTCTGCCATTCGAACATCTCCCATAACGCCCACCTGGCTCCTCATGGGAAATTAAAATGGCATTTTAATAATCTTTGGTGGAAATGTGAACCGTTAGGTACTTGTTTGCCAACATTTGCAGTGTTCAGAAATTTGCAATGGGATTTGCAAATGGAAAAAAAAGTGACCTACATTTGTATATTAAGGGTAATGATGCAGAAAACCAGCATGAATAAGGGAGGCAATCAATACAAAATTCATGTGCACAAAGAAAACATTACTTTAAAATATGCATCATACAACTTAGCAAATTCATTATTATTAGTATTAGAATTACAGTTCCAACCACGAAGAGCAACTGTGGCTACTCATTTTTATTAAGAAAATGGCTAGCCTGCCTGCCTGCCTGCTTGCCTCTATCTATCTATCTATCTATCTATCTATCTATCTATCTATCTATCTATCTATCTATCTATCTATCTATCTATCTATCTTTATAGCTGATGCAGAAATACGCAAGTTCCTTATGGCTGAGAAAAAATAAGGACAACCATTTTCTGACCTTCCTCCAACAAACTGGGTTTCTTTCCTATCTTTAATTCCACTTGCTGATTCCATAATCAAAACAGGAATCAGTGATTCTTTTTCCTTATTACAGCAACATAAAGAACGACAATTTGCATAAATAGGTCTTTGTGGACTACATATTCAAAAAAAAAAACAATCCCTGGATATTGGAAGGTTTCAACTTTCCTGTTGAGTATCTAACTTCATTTATTGTTATGTTATCCTCCTGCAAGTATGTCGAGAGCTGCTGTATCGGAGTCAAATTCCTTGCCTGTCTAACCATGCTTGGCCAATAAAGTATCTGAATCTGAACCCCAAAAATCTAGAAATTGTATTGATAAACATCGTAACTGCCCTTTTTCCCAGTTCAAGTATTATTTCAGGACGAGAGAAGTGGGGATAAGCTGCAGGAAAAAAGTGCATTTTCAATAAAATCCTATTGTTGATATTTGGCAGGATTTTCTTATCTGTGCCATTCCTGAACTTGCTCACAACAAGAATCCAAGAGGACCAACAAGCGACTTGCATTTTTCAGTTGCAGCTTCCACTTCAGCATGTTCTCCTTCCTGTTATAGGATACTCAGATTTTTCTAACACAAAAACAGAGGATACACACACACATACATACACATACGCGCATACACACACATGTATTATATACATGCACATACACACACATGTATTATATATACAGTATTATATATATAATAGCTTGGATTCACTGTTATTATATTGGCTGGATAAGATTCCCAGCAAAATCCAGTACACATACATCCAGCCAACCAACCAACCAGCTCTTTGGAGTAGAAACTGGTGAATTTGAAAAGCACCACTTTGATAAGATCTTGCTATCCAGTCTAAAACAGTCTGCATTAACTAACATTTCTGGGTTCTTTCCCCTACGTCGAAAGCATGGCTTCAGTCCAGAACTTAGTTGGATGCAGACCCTGAAAGGCGAACTGTTGATAGTCCCACGCCCTCTGTCCATAGCACGCACAAGGCAGCAGTGTGAAGACTGGCCTTGAATATCGAGATCATTGACTCAAGGCAATTGCCTGGCTTTGCTGCTGTGAATTCAAAGGAGCTGATTGCAAGTCTCGCAAGAGAAGATGAAAAGCTTTACCAAAATTCCTGGCAAGTAGAAGTTGATTTTATAGTTAACTAACATAATAGTTTGTTGATGCCAGGTTTGTAGTTTGATCGAGAGGGAGTGGGGAAGATGCTCCCCTAATTATTCCCAAGCTAAAAGAATAACAAGAGAATGAGGGTGATTCCATGGTTGGCTGAAAACCCAGCTGCTTCAGGCTTTTCCCAATATCATCTAGCCAACAATTATTCCACTTGGTTCCAGCTAATGGCAATAATACTACAGCCTTACAATTCAGTGACTGAACCTGCATTTCCCTCCCCTCCCCTCCCCTTCCCTTAGTATCCCTTACATCGTGATACATTAAGTTGTTTTCAGTATATTTATATCCTTAAATTCTTCATGTTCTATTAGTTAGATACCTTAGAGGATTGGATATGAAGAAGAGGAAAAATGAAGAGTATTCTGCCATTATTAATTACAGTTTAGGATATCAGTGTTACAGGATGATGTTTATTTGGCTTTTTCATTCAAAGCTAAGAATAGCATTGGAAAAGAAGTGATGAAGGAAGAGAATGCATCAAGGCATATGTTAGATAATAAGAATGTTGGTCTTAGACTAAATTACTTGGATTTGTTTTTTTCCCCCTTTCTTCCCGTACCTCTTTCCCTGTGTGTCATGTCTTTTTAGACTGCCTACTTGAATAGACGGAGTAAACTATTTTAATCATCACTGGGTGCTTCAAATAGATAAACTGTTATTTTATCTTTAAAACAGAAAAAAAAAGAAGCTTCAAATAGATAAACTGTTATTTTTGCTCTGTCTGAATTACCTTTTTCTTACCCAGTGAGTGAAAGAATCAGATAATTTTAATACTGCATAATACAGATTCATATACTTTATTGGCCATGCGTGGTTAAACACGCAAAGAATTTGGCTCCAGTACAGCAGCTCTCAGTATATTTGCAAAACAACAGTAAAATAGAATAATAACATGGCGATAATGAAGTTGGAGTCAAGTCTGCATCTAAAATATGCAGCCAGTAAAAAGTACAGAGTTAGGAACCTTGAATGTTGATAAGTACATAAGCACATTAGACAGAACTTCCAGGTTATCATAGAGCATAAGTCAAGTATTCAGCTGAATGATGGTGCGGGGGAAAAACTGTTCCTGGTGGGATGGTCATTCAGTTTAGCTGATAAACAAGAGAAGAACTGAGATAACTGTACTGTGGGGTCTTTGAGGCTCTCTCTGAGCTTGGTTGCTTTCTGGAAGACATTTCATTACCCAACTAAGGTAACAGCATCAGTGCCATGAGTGGTATCCATCAAGGTCAGAGAACACCAAGGACTCCACAGCTCCACATACTGCCTTCTGTTGGAAGAGCTGAAATACATCAGGAATGCAAGGATACCCAGCAATTTCAAGACAGTTTATATATTACACACTCACATGCAGATTGCTATTTAAAATTGCTGAAACATTTCATTTATTTTGTGCTCTCCAGCAGTCTTGGCATCTGAACTATTTGGAAAAGGAGAAATCTCTGCTTGAAAGTGGGAAATGACTATTTTTTAGTGCATCTTTTCTTGGTTTAAAAGGAACCAAGCTTTTGTGATTGTTGAAGGCATGACATGATGTGGTTAAGTGTAGCTAAAACATGTATTTATCCCATCCAATTTATTGTTGTTGAAAGCTATTCATTGCACACCCTCACCCACTCACTCTCACCTTAACAGATGTTAATCCTATCTAACCAACAATGACTTCTCATTGCAAATGCACCACAAGCACCAAACTGGGGGGAAAGGTTCTGAAATCATCTTTGTAACCCTAGAACCTGCTATATGGGGGGACATAAAATAGAAGGGGACCAGCATTCCAGTCTCTCCTGCCATGGAGAAAAAGGAGATCTCACTCAGAAGGCTCCATGGTCTTTTTATCTAAAGCAGGGATGTCCAACCTTGGAGATAAGTGGGCTTCAGCTCCCAGAATTGAAGGCTGAAATCCACGCATCTTCAAGTTGACATGGTTGGACACCTCTGATTTAAAGCAGTGTTTCTCAGCCTTGGTGGTTTGAAGACGTGTGGACTTCAACTCCCAGAATTGGAGCTTGGTGGGAATTGAAATCCACACATCTTCAAAGTTGTCAAAGTTGAACAACACTGTTGTAAAAATTCCAGAGTTTGAGAACACAGATTCGTTGCCTGCAAATGATTGAACTTCACCCCTTCTGTTTCTCCTACTGATCTGCCAGTATGAAAAGCCAGAGAAGGTTCATAAAAAGACTCTCTTCTAGAAGGTCAAAAAGGTATCTGGGTCTTTATAAATTGCTACTTACATCAGAAGAATAGCTGAATCATGACCAACAGGGAGGATCTGGGAAGAAACCTTAGTAATCAGCTCTCCAACCAATTGAATATACTTTTATTTTTATTATGTTTATTTTAAAGTGCTTTTATCTGTCATTCTGGTCTGTGGCCATAATAAAAATTATTTCTCTTCTTCCTCTTTTTTGAGTAAACCATGATTTTACCACAGTATGCCAAAATATAAATCAGGGTTTTAAATCACAAGCTTTGGATCTCACAACATGCTAAGACAAAACCAAACATATTGTTCAGCACAACATAACAAGGAAACCTATTGTTGCATTTGCCAAGAGGAAGAAATTGTGGTGAGTCAGTTTGTTTACATCATAGTGACTCCCCACTCCCCCAGACTGATGAAAGAACCTGGATTGGTACTGAAAACTCTTTTCTCAAGCAACAAAGAAATAAGTCCAGACACCATGATTGTAACTCTCCAGACAACTCTCCCTGGATTAATGAGAATTTTAACAGCAATGAAACCCATAGTGGTCAAAAGAGAAATGTCTGTCCTCCGGTGGGCACCATCAAGATTTTGAGTGTGGGGGAGTGTTATAACCAGTTCCAGAAAATTAATTTTCTTCCAAAACTGGTGAAAGGCCAGAGCCTAAAGCCCAGCAAGGAAGTGGAGATAAATCTTTCTGATAAATCTTTTAAATCTTCTCTTTCCCTTTCTTTGTTTTATCCCAGTAGTAGTACCGATCTAAGAAAATACCACCAATTCATTAATAGAAGAGAATCTTCCAGCTCAAGGTTGAACTTGGAGATCTTCCATTATCCAACTAGGCAACATCTTCAGTGGGTAATGAAACCCATGCATGCAAACAACCAACCTCAGAGAGCACCAAGGACTCCATCAATGAATCAATTAATTCACAGCTTAATGAGCTTTTGGCCAGGTGGAGTAATGCATTTGCTTGAAGTCTGCAAGTACCAATCAACTTAGCCTGTGTATTATTTTTTTAATGCTCTGCTTTCTAATCAAGAGCTGTAAAAATCTCTCTCTTCCCACTTTTTATTTGTATAATTTTCTCTCTCTTTCTCTCTCTCTGTATATTTCTGAGATGCTCTGTATAAAGCTACTCTTTATCCTGAGTTAATTGTGGTACTGCTATTCTCTGGGATGAATCTCCCAGAGATTTCCACTTGCTGTAAATCCTTTTTCTTTTCTATTTCCCCTCACTTTTCTTCCCTCCAAAATGTATTGTTTGATTCAGAAACAAGAGGAGGAACATGGCTTATTGTTCAAAAACATGTGCCTCAGATTTAGGGGGAAATGGTGTGTTTTTCTTCTCATCCCTACAGTCACATGCACTACATTTTGTTGAATGCAAATTAAGTTGCAAGTCAGCACCGGAACCAGTAGGCTCAGGCAAAGCTTCATATTATTGCAATCAAAGACATTGCAAAGCACCCCAATTAAACCAAGGGTCTGACTAATATTAAATCAGGAAAAGCATGGTCTATTATTACCAACACAGCAGGAATTCTACTTGAAAGCAAAGGTTTAAAATGAAAAGAAGGGGATGGTCATTCATGGCCCCAGAGCTTGAGTTATTATTGTTTTCAAGCACTTCTTGCTAAGACTAGAGTGAAAAAAAAAAGATGTAGATAAGTGGTAAGTAACCATTTTGAAGCTGGAGTCCATCCTTGTAAAATTATTGTGGAAGGAAGGAAGGAAGGATTCTCAGTTTAAGAACAGAAGGTGGATAAATGTTTTCATGTCATGTTTAGAGACTGATGACTTCTAAGATAGATTCACGTTGCTTTCCTGAACGTGAAAAATCCTTGGTTGCTGTTTTCTTCTAGGTGTGCCTTGATTTTCATTTGAGCCAAAAGTCTGAGGTGTCTTGTTGTGGCACTGTTTAAGTTCTCAGTTCAGGTGTTGTCCCCTGATTTAAAACCACTTCCTTAATATTTAAATTCAAATTACCTCCACCATCATGTTTCCGACATATCTAAGATGATCCTCTAATGTTAAATGTAAATTATATGAGAAGCAAGAAATGTTTTCCCTTTTTCATTTCTCAGCTTCCAGAGGCCACCATAAATAGGGCTGTGATGTAGTTGTGTCCCTGGAGAACTTTTGGTTTATTTTTACCACATTTAAGGAAGAATTTCTGAGTGTGTCAATTTATTTGCATTTCTGTTTTGGCAACAACATCCAAAACAATACAAATGATGCCAAAATTATGACATACGCATAGCGGCCTCATCACACAGATGTTGCCATTACATACTTGAGTCCCAATATCTGATCCAAGCATATAAGATATGGCTCTTGAATCATGACATCATGATAATATTGTCATTATTTGCTCCTGCCTTCAGATCTCCTGGAGAATAAACTGCTGATTTCAGGCAGTATAATCTTGTCTTGACCCCCAGGTACTGATTTCAGGCAGGATGATAGGCTGCCACTGTTTGGTCTCCTCCATTCTTCCAGCTTCCCATCTTAGCAGAAACTGTGCCTGACATTTTTATGGAGCACAGAGAAATGTTAAATAGCCAACTGCACCAGATCTTCTGCAGTACAATTCTTAAGCAGTCCCACGAAGCCATATTTTGAACATAGTGAAATATGAATCTGCCACAAATTTCCTTTCTTTGGGGAACAGTAGCTACGATAAAAAATTCAGGGCACAATGTCTAGAAAAGGAACTAAGGTATCTTAAAAGACAGGCACTGAGTAGGATAAATAAATTTAAAAAAGGAAAGGGAAAAAAGTTCATTCTCCAAGGGACTTTCCTTCTTTCGATTTGTTTAAAACAAAACTTTAAATCCCATTAATCCGATGTTCTTTAGCTGTCCAAAAAGAAGCGTACATGCTAATGACATGGTAAATCACAGACTCCTTAGTCGCACTTCAAGAGTAGTAGAAAGTGATGGCGATCATTCATCAAGTGTTCTTCCCAACGGTAGTGAGAAGCTAGCCAAAGGTGAAATGAATTTGTGAAATTTCATCTTGGCATTTTGTGTTTCTGAATATGAGACGTCTCTTTTGTCCCACTAAATATGTGGAGGAAAAGAGCAGCTGAAGAAAGTTTCATGCAAATAAGTGATGTGATGACTGGGTTTGAAAACTTTTTATGGGATTCCCAGAGAATTAATAAACAGATGTCGCTAAAACCCATGCCAATCTCTTGCGCAAAAATATTATTCAGGCAAATAACAACTCTGAGAAACAGATGATACTAATTTTTGTAATTAACAAAATGTAATTCACTTAACAAAATGTAGGACTGGTACTCAAGCAAAGACTGAAGTAATAAAGAAAAACGAAGGAGAAAAGGAAAATAAGGGGAAAGAAAGAAAAAAGGTAGGACAATAAACAACGGAGTTACCTCTAGACAAGATGGACAGCATATGAGTTGAATGGACAGATGGATGGACGGATGGATGGATGGATGTTTGGCAGGGATGGCATATCCTTTGAACCAGGAATGATTCTCTGAAAAAGTGATTCTAACATCCTCTAAGTACATTGAAATAAATTTTATGGATATCTCACAAGACTAGACGCTAACTATCTTTCACGAGATCACAAGAGATCATGAATATATAACAAAAATCTTACAGAAGGATGCATAAATCTTATGAGAATGTTGGCATTAGCACTGAAATCTCATGGGGTGCCAGAGCAGCCGTGCAAAGATAACCAGGGCTTAAAAAAATGACAATCTTGCTTAAAATCTAGCAATCCTTTTCATTTTTTCAAAATAATTGTGGATTCTGGCATAGACTCCCAACAGATCCTATAGCTTGGCAGAGAACCACATATCTCATTTGCTCATTCACCTTCCTATTATTGGGTTAGTTGAGAAATTTGAGTGCAGCAGACATCCACTTATTAGAATGTCGGGCAGAGGAGAATGATTATCAAATGAAAATTATGGACTGCAGTATTAAATGCAATTAAGGAGTAAGGGAAAACAAAAAACCAAATCAGGCAAGCCACTAAGATAGAAGGATAACGTCATTAAAAAAAATCAGATGTCACAGCAAACTCAAGAAAACAGAACTGAACATATCAATTGGCAAGTGGGTGAAAGCAATGCAAAAAAAAGGAAGGGTAGCTTTGTGTCAGCCCTCCTGGGTAAACCAAACAGAAAGCATAATTAGATGAGCTAATTCTATTTTATTGTAAGGTTACATTAACAGAATCTTGCAAGTCTGAAGGTGAAACTTCCAGCCACCAGGTCTGATGAACTAGGGTGGGTCTTTCTTTCTTAAGTTTCTTTCTCTGATTGTTAAGTCCTTGGGGGCTCTGCCTTCTTTCCTCTTATTGTTTTCTAGGCTGCATCTATTTCCTTTTCCCCCAAGATCATCCACGTATTACATTACACTTTCAGAGGCTCCTGAATCTCTAAAATCCAGACTATTCTGCATCACACATATATAATGTCCTAAAATTAATCCCTCTATCTCCAGGAGAAGAAAACATGATCCACCATGAATCTTACCCTCCTGATTCAATTTTAATACAACAAAGGCAGGGGATTATATTTGTCTAATGAGTCTCCTCCTGACTCGTATGATTCATCCCAGCTTTGTGTATAAAGTGTACATGTTGACAAACTCTATGCAGAAAAGCTTTTTTTATATATCTGCAGAGTGCATCCAGAATATTCAGTGTACAAATCCCATGTACGAAACCTATGAAAGTATGGGAAATCTATACAAAAGTCAGAAGAATCTCTGGAAGTTGGGGTGGGACCGGCTGGCATCAATCCCTCAGCACACTTTTTGTCCACAGAACTGAACAGAACTACATCTGTGAGGTCATGCTCCTCTCAAATTAATGCGCTTGATGATTTATAAATTGTTTACTGCTTTATCTGCCTCATTCCAGCACAGTTTTATTTTTCCTGTTTCCAAACTGCATGCCCATATATGATTTGGGCAGCTGTTCTTACTTGGAGGATTACAAATTGTGCACTTTGGTTCTCTAGGCAACATAGCCTGTTTTCCAGAATACCATTACTTATAAAGGAACTTGAAATCATCGATACCCTTAGACTATATTACTTAGGAGCCAGCAATTGGAATGCAAGCTTTGTGGAATGCAGGTGGAATCCATCTTCCACAAGTCATGTGTACATGTGTTTTGGGTGTGTATGTGTGTGTGTGCATGCATTGGTTACAAATGACAAGGGAAAACTTAGTCCACCAGAAGTTCCTTCAGCTGAATCTCAGCCATATTGAATGAGAAGCACTCAGAGAATAAATAGTTAAATCAATAACCTTAATGTAGGCTGATAGTAAAGTACCAAACACCAAAGTAGAAGAGCTGATGTCCTGATGATATTACCGAGTTCGGTAATGAAATGCCAGCAAGAAAAGAACTAAGCTCAGAGAGCACGAAGGACTCCACAATTCAACCCTGTGAAACAGATATTCTCTTCTATCGGTAAATCAAGGAGAGCTTGCATTTCTTGAAGCAGGAAGATTTTTTCAGCATTTTGTTTTGCTAAAAATGTTTCTCCCCATATCCTGAATCCTTGAAGACAAGATTCATGTGATATGCTCAGGATATCAAATAATTAAAGTAGGAATGATTTGGTTTTGGCTCAATATGCTGTGACAATCTGTCTCTGTGATTTGTAAAGCTTGATTGATGGCTTAATGGGTTAGGCAATCCCAGCAAACTGTGATTTATTTTGTAAACCGCAATTAAGTCAAGCATGGGTTAGTGCAATGCATGTATCCAGTCAAAAACTCTGGGATTTGGACAGCCAAACAAACTTGGCATATTACATTTGAAATGCTGCAATTGATTAAATATTGGTTTTATTACACTATCTATTCAGGAAGAAGGGAAGACAACCCACAGAGAGGACCGGAGAGGATTTCAGAAGCAAACAGACAGATTTCCCCTTTCTGCTTTCCTTATATTTATAAAAAAAGCTGAATGAAAACGTTAAAAATGCAACCAAAAATCATCGGGGGAATGATGAGGAATTAAATCACAAACTTCCAATCATACTGATGGCAGGAGTTTTCAGAAGAGTCAAAAGTTTTATTTCAAAGAACTTGTACCTAATTCAAGGGGATTCACTGACCCAAAGCGAAGGACGTTGGCTTTCAAAGAAGATGACAGCTTAGCTTGGAGGACAAGAGGCTCTAAGTCATGCGGCTGACCTAGAAAGTAGAAATGCGCCTTCATGCAAAGGTTGGGAGACTTGTGTGAAGTTCTACGCAAGAGGTGGTTCTACATTTCTAAGAAAAGGTTCTTTGCCTTTTACTAACTTCTATTTTCTTTCCTTTACCAAAACATGACTTGGTTAAACACCATCCTCATACTGTAGCTCCTGATAGAGGAGAATATTTGTAGCTCAGGGTTGAACTGTGGAGTACTAGGTGCTCTCTGAGCTTGGTTGTTTCCTTGCAGGTCTTTCATCACCCAACTAGGGAATATCACCCATGAGCAATGATGATATTATCTAATTTGGTAATGAAACATCTGCAAAAAAACAACCAAGTTCAGAGAGCACCTAGGACTCCACTGTAGCTCCTGTCTGTAGAAGTAGATTGGATCTCAATGATTTTGTCCCCCAAGATGGACATCACCAAGAACTCAAAAAAAAAAAAAAAAAAAAGGAATGAAAAAGAGGGATATACTCAGTTATTTAACTTTTGTACCTGGAAGCCATTTTTTTTCTCCCACAAGTGGGAAGATTGGAAACTGTTGCATGACAGAATGATTCTGACAGCAAACAGGAATTAGGAATTCATTTTTCCAGCACCGACATGGGATCAAACCCACAGACAAAATATTACCAGGAAGTTTACTGTAGTTTGATTCATCATGAAGAACCTACATCCCAACATTTAGCAGTTGGGATCAAAAGCCATCGAGATATCATCCTTCAACTGATTTGTCAACTATTTTGAAGATGATTTCTATCAAATATGTTTTCACCAGCCATATAATCATCCTCTTTATTGCATCTAGGGAATTTGTTCAAAAAGAGATTTTCAGAAGCAAGTGCAAGAACTTTTTTGATTTTGCCCTTTCAACTCAATCTGCTAAGATTTTCACAAAACTTGTGAATGGTCCAAAGGTAACTCCCAAATGTGCCTATGATACTTTCTGGACAAGAAGTAGAATCGGACAAGGGAAAGTATCAGGCTGGAAGAAAATTAGGGGAAAAATGTGTTTTTTTCCCCTTGAATTGATTTACGGTTTGATGTTGTGATTCCTGTACTTTTTACTTTGGTATATTACCAGCTTGAAATATTGATGCTACTCTGTGTATGTGTGCGCACACAGGCACACACAAAAGCAGCTATTACAGAATTGATGGTTGACAGAAAAGTGAGAACAGAAGCACATGGGCTGATCTATCAAATCAGGAAGAAAATTATAGACTATTTTCAGTTTCAAGACTCCTTCCCTCAAATTGCACTGTTACCATCTTGGCTTCAATCATACAATTTAGAGACAGAGCAGAAAAGGATAAAAAATCATGAAGGAACCAGGAGCTGGTGAGACACCATTAATCCAAAAGGACAGAAAAAAAAGAATCAAGAAAGTTAAACTGACCAAGAACATACAATAGATTGTCTCGATTAAACTTTGTCTGTAGCTTTAATCATTATAAACCATGTGGGAAGTGATCAGTTTAAAATTTATCTATTTATTTATTTGCATCCCATCTTTAATATTTTTACAAATAACTCAAGCTGGTGAATATACTCAACACACTTCCCTCTTATTTTCTCGACAACAACAATCCTGTGATGTGAGTTGGGCTGAGAGAGAGTGACTGGCCCAAGGTCACGTAGCTGGCTTTCACACCTAAGGTAGGACTAGAACTCAGTGTTTCCTGATTATTGGCCCAAAGTCACCTAGCTGGTTTTCATGCCTAATGTGGACTAGAACTTACCATCTCCCATTTTCTAGCCTGGTGCTTTAATCACTAGACCAATTTGGCTCTCTCTTGAGTATATAAATAGATACAGATAAATACATGCAATTGCCTGGAGTAAAGGAGACAGAGAGATCCCTTTGAATTTGAATTAGGGAGCTAAATTGGTTGTATCTAAATAGGTAGCTTGTCTTGATAAGAAGTTCAAGAAAGCCTGCTGCATTTCGAGATATAAGGCTTCACTGTCTTCTTGTTCCACTTTCTTTGGAAGTGTGACAAGGAGCAAGAGGCCCTCTTTCAGCATTTAACAGCTCACAACATTTTGCAGGAAAGCACAGCCAGTTGGGTTGGAATATAGGAGGTGCTGCCCTGTTCAGACAAGGACACACTTCAAGGTTTTGCGCAGGTTCCCCTTAGTCCATTTCTTCTAAGATTGCAAAACTTGGCAAAGCAGCTTCTTGAAGAAATCTGACTTGCCGCTTAGGGGGAAAAAGGCTCTTAAAGTTGATGCTTCCTTCCATCAATTTATGCTGGATTGTTCAATCAAAAACATTCCTTGTTTAATCTGATCAATCATGAAAATAATAGAACTGCTTGCCTCCAGTTTATTAGACTCATTATAGAATCCTCAAATAATATTATGATACAAAGGGGAAGGAAAACACAATTGATCCAGGAAAGAAGGATTCACTTTGGGCCAAGAGCAAACATAAAAGCATCGTTTGAAAGAGCACAGTTAAGTATCTACAGGAACCAAAATAGTAATCAACATACCTTGACTTTAGAAGTGATTCCCTTTTTTTCAGTTTGAATCACTTTCAGAAGAGACATCTAATCAGATGCCAACTGTCTCCTCTGCACGGTTCTGAGATAAACTACAATTATCTAGTTTGGAACACTATCTTTTTATTTACCTAGCCATGTCCATAAAGTAATGCTTTTGACTGACCACTGAAAAAATACCTGAATTAACTTGCTCCGGGCATCAATGTGATGAAACTGCTCCTGTTCATCCATAAGAGACAGTTAGTATGGCAAAGCTTGCATTAAGATATTGATTAGATGTGATTTTAGTCCTTAAAACTCTCCAACATGTCTTAAGCAGAATTCTTAAAGCTCCACCTGAAGCTGCATCAATCAATCCTTTCAATTGATTATGTGCCATCAAGTAGTTTTCACCTCTTAGTGACCATAGATTTTCTCCATGATGACCTCCCTCTCTCTGAAATGTTTTAATTTTATAAATAGGGACTTGCATATAATAAACACCCTTTTTTCACATTTTTCCTGTTTTTTCACATTATATTTAATACATGGAGTTAAAATTCATTCATTTCTACACTCAAGAATGTCTATTTCTGTTTTTCTGCTATGTAGAAACTTGAAAGAAACCAAAGGACTAATGAGCTTAAAGGATCAAATACAAGAAGCTTTGAGAAATGAACATCAATACATGGTATGATGTCATCTATGAATCAAGAGACAAAAGCTGAAACGGCTTTTGTTTATGCAATTGAGGTGTCCTCTACATATATGAAACCCTTCATAGAAAAAGTCCAGTTAAACTTTCCAAATTCCTTCCTTCTCCTTTACAAAATATTCCAAGCAGGCAAACATGCCTTCACTTTGTTTAGTCGACTTGATGTTCCAAGAACATCTGAGACCAGGAGGAGAAAAAATCTTGCAAGGGAGAAATCAAGAATGGTGTAAAATTTCCCCTGAAGTAGAAAAAAATCATTCATTCTGAAAGGACCACCTCCAATGAGAGACAGATTTTTAATAATAGGACTAAAAGTAACATAAAAACTAAAAACTAAAAGTAACATTTCAATCCTTTTCTTCCCATATATCAAACAATCTCTTTTCTAAATCTTTTTCCCTGAAGGGATGGGGGATGTTGTATAAAATAATTGGAATAAGAAGATCAGATTCAAGTTGTTTTCCAATTATCTCTGGATTTATCAAGGGCTGCCCTCGTTCCCTGAGCTAAATTATTGCTTATTTAACAATAGCTGATTGTACAAACTACAATACTTTGGATTTACCAGGCACAAACTGAGGAAGAAATTAGGAGCCCTGAACTATGATAGAACATCACAACTCTGAGATAAATTCATTCATTCATTCATTCATACCAGATACTGCTGGTAATGCAATCCTTAATATAATTTTAATCATCCTCTCCAAGATCATCTAGAATAAGATCATCTTGATTCATAGATGACATCATACCAAGATTTGCTTCTGCCCATCTTTATTTTTTTTACTTTTTGCTTCAAATATCTCCTTTTTTTCCTACTTGGTTGAAATCTCCTCTGTGAAAATAGTTTCATTTGCATGTCTGTTTCTTGCTGCTTCGGAGAGGATAATGGAGTTTACAAACCCACTCTCCTACAGGCTAAGCATCAAAATATATGCCAAGGAGAAAGTCAATCAAAAACCTTCTGGGAGGCAGGCTAGTGTGATGGCTACAACATTGTAATCATACCAAGTAGCAGCAAAATCGGTATCATTCGTTATTAAAATCTTAAGTAACCCTACTCTGGATTTTCTTCATCATGACATTGCTGCTTCTGGATTTGGCTATTCTCGCCCACCCCAATGTCCTGCCAAATCTTGAAACATCTCAAGGATGTCTTCCCCTTGACCTTGTCTTAATCATTTGAATGAAAAGAGAGAGGGTAGGGGCCAGATTCATCCTCATGGTCATGAAGCCTCATGTTGCACCCTATACTAATGTGCCTGGCAAGCTACAGCTCTGTTAGTTGTGAGATAAGTGAGCTTGTGCCAAACTCAAGAGTACTGGCAAACAAAGGCTTAAAAAAGAAGGAGTATTTTAATGCAAATGTTCCACCCAGATCCCCAGGGATGTGATGAGGTATGTCAAAAACTTTAAGAATTCCTTTTGGTTGATAGTAGGGAGAACTAATGATTACTTACCATAAGTTTGTTTGCTTGCTTCTTTTTAAATCTGAGATGGCTGCATTAGACATTCTTTTTATTTTTATCTCCTCTTTTTCCTTCCCCCACTCCAAACAAGTTCCCTAAAGCTTTGTCTGAAAGTTTTTTTGGCCAGAATATTGAACAATACTTTCCCTAAAAGCAAATGGTAATTGAGGTATTATGGTTTTAACAGTAAGTGCAATTCACTGATTTTTTTTTCCTGGATTGAAAAACTTGAATTGCAGAGGAAATTGATTAGAATCAATATCCATTCCTATCCTGAAATACTCCAAACAAGAATCATATGATTTTCTGTGATATGAAAGAGAGTTTGGTTCACATAGAAGGTAACAGAAATACCTTTCAGGTAGATTTTTATCAGATTATTTCTGTCTGGGGAGTTACATAAATATTGATGTCATCTTTAAATAATGCATCAGTAATATGGATCAATTACTGGATGGTGCACACCTGTTTTTAAATAAATAAATAAACAGCTGTTCTTTCATGCTTAACTAAACTGTTCACTGAGAATGTAAATCAAATGTAATTAAAAGAAGAAATAATAAATAACATAAATTTAGATAGGAAAATGAGGCAGGGCTAATGGGTCAATGGATTTAATATATTACCCAGAAATATTTTATTTTCGATTGGACTGTATTACTTTTTGTAGTATAGCTTCATCACTGGAACATCTGTAAGAATTATCATATTCTAGTAATGAAAAATTGGTGGGAACACAGCATGAAAAATGTAGTTGAAAATGGGCAGATTAAAATATTGAGGGATTTCTGAATACAAACTGACAACATTTTTCTCATAACAAACCAGATTTAACTGTGGTTAAAAAGAAGATGTGGATGTGGAAAATGTGGCAATATCCGAAGATAATAGGATGGAAGACAAAGAATTAGAAAAGATCGGAAGTATCAAGATCTGGAAATTGAAAGTTTGTGGCATAAATCAGCCATGGAGGTCCCAATGGTTATCAGTACTGAATGCCACACTAAAAAATCTTGGGCAGCACATAGAAAACCTGTGCATCGACAAAATTTCCATCTGTCAATTACAAAAGGCCACATTACTTGGATCCATACATACCATATACTAAACCAATATATTACAACATCCTAGGTTCTTGGGAGGAACTTGGGGCATATGAAGGTCAAAGCCAGCTAAAGAACTGGCAGCTGTGCTTTCGCATTATTATGTATGAAATGATAATAATAGATTTTCAACTGTAATCCCCTGGTTATGGAATATTGGCATCTAGGGAGAACAAATAACATATATACTTATGAGAAAGAAGAAAAGTTGACTCTGAGGGTTCTGAGTGGAATCATCTGCATGGCTTTGCAAAAAAGGGCAATCGTTCTCCTAATTAAGTCATTTCAGCAACTAAAACCATGCCTTGTGCCCCCTTGTTTGGAAACAACTGGTGTCCTTCAGACTTCCATTCTTGTGACATCTTTTTCCAAGTCCCTCTTGTTCCTTGCCCTATATTTGGGTCCTTAGTTTAACTTTTGGATGGTTTGTGGAACTCTCTGACCTTAGACTTTTGGACAGCTTCAGGCTATTGTCATATTTCTGCCTCTGAATCTCTCTTTCTAGCAGATTGTGGGTTATTTATTCTACAAGGCAAGCACAAACTCTTCAAACTTACCAAGTCTTAATTGCTCTCTTCTAAGTTACTTATCACCAGCCACTGTCAAAAGATTTACAACATGGTAGTAATGCTCGCAGACTTACAAATATCTTGCTTTTCTTTGCATTAGCTTGTATAGGAGAGAAAGGTGGGATGCGTTATCGAAGGAGCTCATATCTCGACTTTTCTGCAAGGTAGTTTTTTCTTAGTGTGTCACCACATTGAAACTCAGGATCAATTTTTCAAATGAAATGTTGGAGATTCTGGACCAATAAATAAAAGCACTTCAGAGCTGCCATCAGAGATAGTCATGGTAACCAAGAGACATATGATTTTAAAACAGGACTAGACAAATTCATGGAGAATGAGGTTCTCAGAAGTTGCTAATCTTGATGGTCTTGATCTTACCCCACTGAATCATAGCAGCACATCTCAGATAGTGGCTGCAGAAAAGTACAATTTGGAAAGAGCTGTCACCCTTTTGTTGGGATGGAATAGCCTAACAGAAAGATGCTGGGCTTGTTGGCCGGAAGGTTGGCAGCCCAAGTTTCAGACCCAGACACCACATAATGAGGTGAGCTCCCATTATTTGCCCCAGCTCCTGCCAAACTAGCAGTTTGAAAGCATGTAAAAATGCTAGTTAAATAGATATCACCTAAATTGGTGGAAAGGTAACAGCGTTCCATGTGCCTTGGTGTATAGTCATGCCAGCCACATGACCACAGAAATGTCTTTGGACAATGTTGGTTATCTCGGCTGTGAATCAGAGATGAGCACTCCCCCCTCAAATTGAACACAACTGGCAAGAGAAACATTTACCTTTTTATCATCCTTTTCCCCAAGGTTGTGTGTTCCCACAATGTACCTGGTTGTCCATAGAACTATTTAAATGAACCCTTGGCTTGGAGCTAGAGGGTGTTTCTGATGTTTTCATTGTGTTTTGATATCTGTCTACATGTTTCATCATGTTTAATTTCACCAAAGGAGGGGGGTTGAGCCAAACAGCTTTTCATAACTGAAGCCTGAAATCATAATAGATGCACAATAAATAACTTGCTGGACCGGTAAGTTTTTTAAAAAAGTTATTATTATTCACTGGGAAAGAAAAATGCTGTGTTGACTGCTAGTCATCTATGAGCATAGACAAAGACTGGTCAACCATCACTGACCTTCCCATTTTCACTAAATGAAAATGTTGATCTGAATTCAGTGTGTATACAGGAAAATAGCAATAACTTCTATAATCAAGTTTCCTTGGAAGAATAGGTTTTCCCCTCCTTTTCTCTGTTGTAAAGTCAATTTGCAAACCATGGGGGGTTGGCCAACAACTAGAATTTTAGCCCTGGCTGTGAGATTGAAGAGATACAAATTTGCCAACAGAGACAGTATGCTATTAGAATAAAGAATATGATTAATTAGTCACTTATTTTGAGTGATTTTCCCTATTCCCTTCTCACTGGTGTTGTTATTGCCTGCTGTGGCCACTGACTACATCTTTGTATTGTGCATACCAGATAGAGATGGAAAAATACCTTTTGTTTAAAAGGTGCCATGGAATTCAACAGCTCATAATTCAATGGGTCTGCTACTTTGGAGTAGGGACAGCCTACTCCAAAGAAAACAACTACCTTGGAAAAGTGCCTCTTTTTAATCCACTGGATAAAGATGCTGTGTCCAATGTTGGGAATATCTGAGACGTGATAATTGAAAGGTCAGAAGGCAAAATTGTAACTCATAAAGGCTTCTTCTGCCTTTTAATAAAAGTTGTTAGGCAAAAAAAGGTGCTACCAGACTTCTTCTGAGTTAGGGCAAAAAGAGAGACTGAACTGATAGCTTCTCAGTTTAAGAAACAAGTATGGGAAAATTTTCTCATTTTGTTTTCTTATTTAATGAATCTCAAACTGATTCAGAAACGGGCCAGTCCAAATTTGATTCTGGAGAAATAAGAGCTTGAAAAAATTGAATTCTATAGATTTTGATTTCCAGCACAAAAGTTTAAATAGTCCTCTAATGTGGATTTATGTGTGAGAGTAATCAGTGCTAGAAAGGCAAGAGATAAATGGTCAAAGAAATGTTTTATGTAGATCATACATACAAAATGCTTTGTCAACACAACCAAGATGTATGTATGCCAAGACAGTGCTCATGATTACCATCATTTCAAGATAAAAGTCAACAAGTTTTTGCCACACTGACAAATCTTACAACTTCCAGAGTGGCCGCTAAATAGAAGCAATCAGATGACCAATCTGTCTGATGTCTCTCTCTTTTTTTGCACCAGCTAATTGCTCTTCTTAAATTGCCATTTAAGCCTTGGGAAATTTCAGACTATTATAGACAATAGGGCTAATCTGGCTTCGTCTGAGGGACTTGAGCTCGTAAGCTAATGACTCATCACGTATTGCTGAAAAAAACTACATTTATAAATGAAAATTGTTTAGTTTGTTGGGATCGTGGCAAGGCAGCTGCTACTTCAACAAAACAGTAGCTTGATGAATGGCCAGAATTAGAGCTAGGGCACTTTTGGAGACTTCAAGATTTAAGCAATTGTCAACACTGTTTAAGAGGCACA
>JANHZU010000849.1:68081-80500 GCA_032468055.1 Acrochordus granulatus
AATAACTGGCAAAGAAGCAGATGAAGCAAACTTGGACAGGCTTTCCAAACATAAAGTCTATGCCAAAACCCCAACAAAAATCCCATCCACCTCACTTAAGGCAGTTTATTGAGATGCTACAATTCTAGGTTGTTAAAAAATTCAAGCGAGGTTAATTGCTTTAACATATTTTAAGACTCTAGAACCATCTAACAGCTTCTCCCTTGACTGAAAGAAATGTGAAAAAGGACTATGTTTTAGACCTTACTAACTATTCTTGTAAAGATTTGTTTTGAAGTTACATGAACTTTTCCCCAGGTCAAATTCTGAAAGCCTCCATCGTTCGGAGTGAGATTGTCAGTCCTTTAAAATAGTCCAGATCAAGAAATAGTCTGCACACGATTGACTGGAATTCTATTTTATGGATCTAGGTTAGAACAAGGCTATAATGCTGGGAAAGGTAGAAGGAAAGAGAAGAAGAAAATGACCAGCATCAAGATAGTTGGACTCAGTTACAGGTGTAATGAGAGCACCATTGGAAGATCTAAAGAATTGGGGACAGATCATTGTGAAGAAAATCTATCTATGTGCTCGTAAGGATTCAAAAATAGCTTGATAGAACATAATCAATCATTAATCAATCAATCAATCAACAAAGATACAACAGCTTGATTGTCTGCAGGAAGAAAGCTTAACTTTCCCTTCTCTCCTCTTCCTCAGGGAGTTAGGGCAGAACCCATTTTCCCAGGTTTTGTAATTGTCACTGCATAATTTCTCCAAGGTCAACTCTGTGGTTGTCCACCAAACCCAGAAGCTCTCAGAGTATGTATCTTTGTGGGTGGTGGTGGTTCCCCAGGATTTGAAAGACAATTTTCAGGCAATGACTGACCAAAGAAAGACTGCAGCTTCTCTATTGGGGAGGGGACCTTAATTCACTTCCAAGAATCTCTAACTCACAAGACATGAGGTAACAAGGCCAAGAAGAACAAACTTTCCAATTTTGGATCTGTAATTAAGAGCAGACAATGTTGGGTTAAATGCTGATCTTTGGCTAACCTTTGTTTTTACTGAGACTCAATGAGATTTAGTGGTAATGCTTTCTTTTTGTTTGTTCACTCTCCAGTGTTTCTTGGATGGATGAACAGCCATACAAATAGGATAATAAAGTAGTAAGTAAGTAAACAAATAAATCAGCCAATCAACCAGCTAGCCAGCTCAGGAAAGGCAACATGATAGTGCTCCGGCTTTCCAACGAGAACAATGGCATTTGAAGTAACTTCCTAAATATACAGTGCAGTTACTAAACTGTTATTTTTCTTCTTCAGATGTTTTAAATTTTCTTTTTCCTTAATCAGACTAGTACAAACTTGGGCAAAGTCTGATTGGAATTGTCAGCTCGGTACTGAAAATTGATTGAATTTGATCTAACAGTTCAAGTTGCTTCGAAAAACAAATCAGAACCTGCTTGGATCCAAGACACACTTGAATATAAGATAACTCCAACCTGCCCAGGAGGTTTAGATAGAGAAAAATCACCCACCTCCATGTACAGTATATATTTTCAGCAGACGTGAGGGTCTCTTCTCATTTTAAAGTTAAATTATTGGTTGGGAGGGAAATAGATTTTCTTTCAGGTAAATAAAATACATTAAAACGTATGAAATTTAGCTGTCTGGGAATGTGAGGTGGCTACGTTCTAAAGATAAATATTGAAAATGTCTTACATATTCAGAGAGACAACCTCTATGTCATCATAACTGTTGGCAGATGTTATAGCCAAGACAGAATGTAATTAAAAATGTCCTGATTTTAACAAAACCTGTTCCTTCTCACTTTCTCTCTCACTCCCTCTCTCCAAAAAGCTATCTCTGTAACACTGGATTTAAGGACATCTTCTTTTTAATAAACTAGATAACTGTGCAAGAAATATTGAATTAAAACTGAAAGAACATATTGAATCTGGACTGCATAAGGACTTATTGAATAAGATCTTAGGCTTATACTACAAACTGGAATAATTAAAAAAAAATAGCCACAGGCACACCTTGGTTTGAAGTCAGCTGGGAGAGGGTTAGGTGACACTTCCGGAAACTTTGGGGAAGCCAGTGGAGGAATAGTAGAGGAAATCATGACAATTCTACACTCATTCAAGCCAAGTTGAGGGTGACATATTTGGTCAGTCCTGAAGTTCTGATGAGAAATGCTTTTTCCTGTTGAGATGCACCCTCACCCTTTCCATCTAGCATGGGCGTGCAATGCACTTAGGGGTATTTGGGAATAAAGCCATATAACCTATTGCCACTTTCAGCTGTGGCAATAGTGAATTCTTTGAACCTGTGATGGATAGTTTCCATTTTGAATTATGGCATTTTTCGTAATATAGTCTAAATTACTTTTCTTCTTGAAGCATTCAATGTTATTCAGAGTTACCATAATGTAGCTGGAAATTGTACATTATTTTATTCCTTTATCTCCTTTTGAAATTCAAGTTACAGTTAAAATTCAGGCGGGTACCATTAAGGGTTCAAGCAGTCCCATCTCATGATATTATTAAAATTTATTTTAATTATTGAGAAAAAATTATTGAGGCAGCAGCTGTGTTAACAGGTAAAACAATAACTGGCAAAGAAGCAGATGAAGCAAACTTGGACAGGCTTTCCAAACATAAAGTCTATGCCAAAACCCCAACAATTCAAAATGGTTTTGAAGGTTGTCTCCTGACTTTCACAATAAAATGTTACAAAGCTCTGCAAAACTCAGGAGAAGGACTGTTTGAGAAAGAAATGTCTAGGGCATGCTTCCTACATCCAGTATTCGAGAGAATCATTTTAAAATGCAGTGTCCCATTTAAGAGGTATTATAGCATTCATGTTACTGGACAGGAAGGTCTAATTCACCTCTGAATGCTTTATGAGGTATGCATAACCCATTTTCTTTAAATCCTTTTTTTATTGCTTTTAGCATAACCAAAAAATATAAGGTGCAAAACATAAAAATACATACATAATAAAAATACATAATCCCTCTGAAAAGATCTGAAATGTTTATACAGTGTATTTTCTAGATCACCTCTTCCAACATGCCTATTATCTTAGCAAAGTACTGACTTGAAACTGACCTTTAGAAACATTATTCTAGAGCATTTAAATCACAAATCTCTTCGCTGCGCTTATCAGTCAGAGCGGCTTAGAAGTAAGTAACGGGTTTTAAAGGCAAAAACTATTCTGGGTTCTGAGAATAAATTCAGAACGTTAAGAATTCTGAGCACTCAGGCAAAATTCAAAACACATTAACAGTACTTACTTAAGGCCATTTAATATTTTTCTCTAAATTGTACTTTTGGAAAATGGCTCTCCTTTTTTGGGGGAAAAATGGCAAATATCAGCTTTGGAGAAATATCACATTTGGCACCAAACTTAATTG
This sequence comes from Acrochordus granulatus, assembly GCA_032468055.1. NCBI lineage: Eukaryota > Metazoa > Chordata > Lepidosauria > Squamata > Acrochordidae > Acrochordus > Acrochordus granulatus. The sequence continues at coordinate 71,484 of JANHZU010000849.1, forward strand.
TTAGCAATGGAAATACTGAAAAATGGCAACTTTTTACATTTTATCATGAACGGAGCTTTGGGGCAGAACTTCCTCCATGCTAATAATGACGAACAAGGCAAACTGTATTTTTTAGCAAAATGTGTTTTTCCCCAAGGCAGATTCCTACAGCTTCAAAGAATCAAGTAATTCCACAGGTATATGAGAGGAATGTAAGACTACAGCTAGTCCTCGACTTATAACCACAATGGAGACCAGAACTTCCACTGCTAAGCATCGCAGATGTTAAGTGAGGTGCATCTGATTTTATGACCTTATTTTTTGCCACAGTTAAGCATTACTAAGTGAATAACAGTTGTTAAGCAAATCTGGATTCCCTCATTGACTTTGCTTGTTGGAATCTGGGACGTCTCTCAGCCCAACTCAACTCACCTAAACCTGGAATGGTTTAGTTAGAACACGATCCGTTTATGGCTCTTACTTCCATAACACAGAGAGGCTAACCAGAAGTTTATCAAAGTTACTGAAATTTCTCCCTGTCCAAAATTGCAAATGCTCTCCTTTCCTTCCAAGCCACGTTAATGCTCCACATCCCTTCAGTGCATGTCTGCAAGACTGGATGTCAGCAACATCAAATCAACAGGGATAGATCTTGCCTTGTACAAGATTGGGGGAGTAATCAACTGGAAACACAGCTGAAAGGATCACTTCTTCAGCTGATGGGGTTCTTGATCACCCCAAAATGGTATTACAAAGATGAACCACTGTGAGTCAGAAATGCACATGTGCATGCACACAGAAAAACCAACCCAAGCTCCCACACCCATAAGCAAGTGAGCAAAAACATGGGTGGGGCAAGATTACAGGAAAACATATCCATCTTGCCCCATTATTGTTGACTGCAATGGATTAGTGATTTAAAACTTTTTCAGCCCAGTTGCAACACACACACACACATGCACACTTATTCATTCATTTATTTCAGTCTTCTCTTTGCAAGTATCACTTTATTGACTCTTGAGGAGATAAATTTCCTGGCCTGTACATGGTTTAAGCAGTATTCGACAAATTCATAGGAAGATCATAAAATCCTAATGACAGCTATTAAAAATAATGATAGCATCGATCCATTTTCATTTCAATCATGTCCAGTTATTGGAGATTGCCTGGACAAGTCCCTGCAGCTTTCTTGGCAAGTTTTTCAGAAGTGGTTTTCCATTGCCTCTTTCCTAGGGCTGAGAGTGTTTGGCCCAAGGTCACCCATTGGCTTTGTGCCTAAAGCAGGACTAGAACTCACCGTCTCCTAGTTTTTAGCTAGTTTCAAACCGGCTCTCAGAGACTTTGATAAAAGAAAGCAAAGAGAAAGAGGCAATCTTACTATCATAGTTAGCTATGTTGTTTGTCATTGCTTTGCTGATGAATTCATGTATTCCTGCACTCAGTAAACAAGCAAACAAAAAACAACACCAATGTCACCCAGACAGGTACCTGATGCAATATTTTTCAACCATGACTACTCATGTTTTTCAATGTTTCATAAGAAGTGCAACATAGAATAGGAAGAAAAACATACTGTACATTCAGATTTATTTTTAAATAGGGATAATGAGGAATACCGACTGCAAGATCCCTCTTCAGAAACACAAAACCAAGTAACACTCAGAAGCTTCTAAATCCAGGGTGGCACTCCGATAAGAATTCTGGAGCCTTCTTCTCTTTTATCCTTTCCAGTGAATGCTTTCTCAATTAACTGCATTTCAGTTTTAGAAGTAATACTGAGATAAAAAGATTTCTAAATTTTATCTCTCACTTACCAGGGTTTTTGAGTCTGGATTTTCTGTATTTTAAAAAAGATACAGGAAATAACCCTCATACACACCTTTGACCTTAATTCTCTAGAGTTGCGATCACAACCATGTTTGCTGGACATCAGCGATAAGGGAACAACTTTGGGCCTGGTAAGACACTGGACAATGATCAAGTGTTCTTGTATCATGGGTGTAGGTTCAGAAGAGAAAAACGGGCTTTGAGATTGAACCTCTCAACTCAGAGAGGAGATGAATAATAATTGCTGGCTGATTTTGTCCAAGGAAGAGACAGCCCATCAAAGACATGTGTTCATGCTCACACAATCTTGCCTTTGACGATGAAGTGTTCTCTTCCTGCAGAGGAAGGAAGGAATGTCTTTCCTTCTCCACTCACCCACTCCGTTCCCTGAAAACTCCCTTTTATGATTTGTTCTGCACAGGTTTTACTCTCTGATTTTGGATTTCAGGAGGGCTGAAAAGCATCCCTGGCAGGAGAAAATTAATTGTGGAAGTTGCCATGGCTACTCTTGCTTGTCAAGAAATATGGAGAAGTATGTTCGTTCAGGTGAGAGATTATTAAAAATGTGTTACTCAAAAATTGATGAAATATTGGGGGACTTTATTAGTTTTGTCATTAAAGGCCTGGGATGAACCAAGTACCTGGTAGTAGAAGCCATACGTACATATATATATTTACTGGGCAGGTAAAAATGTTGGTGCTGCTTAAGGAGTAGTCTTGAACCTACTTTTATGACAAATGGTAGCTACTTAATGCATCTTTTAGCCATTTATCAAAGCTGGGTACTGTTTATCATTACAAGAGACACGCTGAAAATAAAACTAGAGGATTATTTAGAAAACTCTAAACAGGTAAACTATTAAACAATGGGGAAAACAAAGCATCATCTGCGATGCGACCCGCTGAGTCTTATTTGTGAGAGTGTTTTAATTCTGGGATAGCATAAATCTTCTCCACTAGTGTCTTTGCTGCAGAAGGATACTGAAAAAAATAAAACCTTGATTCTATGCCCAACTTTAGAAGGAAGCACGTGGATTAAATCCAGAGACATAAGAGGTTAAGATTCCCCCTACAAAATTAGGCCCTGATTATCATAAATATTAAATTAGGCCCTGATTATCTTTAAATATTAAATCCATGTTAAAACCAACATGGGATTCATATACTGTGCTAAACTGTTTCTGCTTGATGAATGACCTGGTAAGAAACCCATATGTTTAGCTGTGACACCAACCTTAGACTACACTTTACAAACCTCAGCAGTTCATTTGGTCTTAAGCTGTTTACATATATGACAAACCAAAATGAAATAAAGTACAAGACGGCTTGATGCAGTGCATGGATCCAACAGTTGGTTAGTAAGTCTAATCATTGTTTAGTCTGGAAACTAACCTAGCTTTGTTCAGGTATGAAGGTCAACTTATGGTGGCCTCAGATAGGAAGGCATCAAGGGACCTCATACTGGTCCACCCCTTCTTCCCCCAACGTCCACACATTCGGCTAGTGGTACATTCAAGGATATTCTCGTATAGACTAGAACATGAGCGTGTATAATCCAGGATCCTAAGAAAGCAGAATCCTAAGCATATCAGTGTCCAGTTTTGTTCCTGAGTTGCAGATGGATGACTGGAGATTAGAAAGAGAAAGAGACAGGTCAGCTCAAGTGCCCAGTTCTGAATTAAAAAGAAAACTTCCTTTTAAGTCCCCGCGTTGTGGCCTCATTAACGAGGCTGTGCCTTCTCATAAAAAAATGAAGCGGCTCCTACAAGGCTTGAGGGCTGCCTAATCATCCAGTGAAGAAACAGGATAAGCACATTTGTATGTTAATGTCTTATTAATTCCTGTGATTAGTATTTTCTGGAACAAACAACCAAAAGGGAAGAGCCTATCATCATTCGATCCTGATTGTGAGTGCCCAAGAGCCCAACTGTCTAACCACGATTGGAAGAGAGAGAGAGAGAGAAAAGCAGTAATGACAAATTAAATTATGTGCAGAAATTCATTTCGGATTTTTTTTAAAAAGAAGGAACGAAAAAGATTAGGTGCTGATTAATATCTCAGCAAGAAAAGGAATAGAATAAGGAGTATTATCTTGTACATAATGGAACCAGATAATACTGCTTTGAAAACAAGGTTGTCTGTCTTTTCTAAAAGTCAGGGCTGCTCTAGTGTGCATCAAGAAAATGCCACGTTTCCATGCTAGGTTCAAAATTACTCTAAAATCACCCCATTTTAATTTCAAGGGCCCGCTGTAGCAGTCCTTTGAGATGGTGGTTCTTGGAGTCCTCTCTCAAACTTTTTACAGGAAGTCCTTAGACTTACGACCATTCCTTTGGTGATCATTCAAAGTTGCAACAGCATTGACAAAAAGTGATTTTCAACCGGTAAGTTATAACCACTGCAGCATTCCCCTGGTCAACATTTTGGGCACTTGGCAACCAAGTGCAGTGATTGCAGCATCTGGGGGTCATGTGATTCCCCAGTTGTGACTTTCCCAGCAGCTCAGTGGGGAATCCAGATTCACTTGGTGACTGCCTGATTCACTTAAGAACTTCAGTGATGCTGATCCCAACGGTGGTTGTAAGTCAAGGGCTATGTGTACTTTGTGAGGAGCATTCTCGGCAAAATGTCGTCTTCGGCTTCATCTTGTTGATATGATTCAGAAGAAGTTCTCCCAGGAAAGGGATGGTGGCAATTTGTGAAGAAGATGCAATGTGAAGAAGATGCAAGCTAAATGCCTACAAAAATGGAAATTTTATTTTATTTTATGGAAAACAAGGCTTTAGAAGTCTGTTTTGTTGGGGGGAAGGTCTGCCTCAGATAGTACAAAAAATCCTCGGGGCATGATAGCCTTATCATCATCAGCAAGATAATTGCCATGGAAAATGCGCGAAGTGTTCTTTAAATCTGGGAAGCCACATATTCCCACTGCTGGTATCAGAGCTCACAGAATTTATATCACCTGAGCAGAAACCAGAGTTTTTGCCAGAGCTGCTTAAAACTTGCTTAAAAAAAACTGCTTAAAATATTATTATGAATCTGTCCTCCAGAAATGTTTCTCAAAGCATAAAACAATATTAAATATTAAACAATATTAAACGCACACATAGAGAAAGAGGGAGAGAGAGAGAGGTTAAGAAAATATAAAATATATAGCTTATAAAAATGCATTATTCATCTTCTTGGGACTACAGAATTGGTTGATTCATATTAAATGTCAAGCTCCGTTAATGTTCTTCTTCAGCCCCACTGAAATATAAAATAAATGTACTCAATTTTATAACACAGCAATTTATATCTTTAGTGTGATACACACAAAACAACATAAAACAAAATTAATGCTAAGCTGACAGGTTAAACCCTCTTCGGCTCCATCCTTGTAAGACTATGCAAATCAGTTACGATCACCGGAGCTAAATCTTCACAAAAAACCGAAAAAAGCTCATTGTAAAACTGGAGGGGGTCAAAAAAGTGACCCAGGTCAGCGGCCTGAATCTGTAAAAGGGAGTTTAGGTCAGTTTTCCAGGCCAATGGAGAGGCCCTCGAGTGCTCGTTTTGACCGTCCTCTTCTCCTGATCTTTTATCCCACACGAGGCAACGATTCATTGCCATGATGCCTTTCTGCCAAAATGTCTTGAGGTTGTGAAGGATATTCCTGAAAGTCAAGTCTCTTTTCACACAGCCAAAAAAGACCCAAACACTGATTGGATCAACCAAAGAGACTGTTCGTAGCTCTGGGTTGGACGGCAGAGCCCTTGGTTGCTTTCTTGCGGACGTTTCATGACCCAGCTAGGTAGCATCATCATCATACGCCCAGCTCAGAGAGCACCAAGGGCTCCACACCTCTGAGTTGGGTTATGAACAGTCTGCTACTACTTTTACTCCTCCGATAAACAGTCATACGTTAGTCTCTCTCGAATTTCCCACCGAAACGTTCTCGCTCCTTTCCCTATCAGCTTTAATTCGACCATTGCAATCTACGTTTAGTGACGGGCAATTGCCCCAGCATGAAAGCTGATTAAACATCCTGTCTGTTTTTTCCAATCAGAGCTAGGCATGAAATAGAGGAAGAAGACTATTTTACAACACAGATGACCTTTCATCATTTTCCACTTAACAACTGGCCCCGAGTAACTGATATCTTTTGAACAATGTATTTTCCTCCCGAAGTGTATTTGATGCTTGCCTCGTGCAAGTATGCATGCACGCTTGAATTATATAAAAAAAAAAAATCAGGAGCATTTTTCTATCACGTATCATTTAAAGGCACAAGCTTTTGTGAGCTGTGCTGAGTGTCATCAGATGCACGCCTCTAACCTTGGGGGACGAAGGAAAGAGATGCTGCTGAGAAGCAAGCGGGTAAGAGAGGCAGGAGCCCCCAGCGACTGAATAGCCAGAGAAAGAAATTAGCAAGGACCTGCCCTGATGGGTCATGTGGTTAAAAATGGAAAGTTTGTCCTTTCAGACTGCAGTATTTCCTACACAAGGGCTGACAGTACCAGACTCCTTCCGAGTTTTGGCTACCAAGATTAGCACAGCTCTTTGCCTTCTTGCATTCAAGTAAGAACAAGCTCGGTTTTTTCCCCTCCGTTAGATACCACTCCCTTCTGCCTATAAACCTCTCATTAGATTAACCATTTCCATCCTCTTATTGTTTAAAATGTCCTTCTGTCTTCAGAGAAAAAAATTCTACTCTCTGACAGCTTCATTTCTCTAGTCCTGCTCTTTGCGCAGCAGCATTCTTCACTTTGTAGCATTTAAATCTTTCTGATTTTTGAAATGGCTTTTACTTGTCTTTTATCCTCTCACACATACTACGGCTACGCTGCAGTCTTTTCTTCTTTGGCCCAAATTCATCCAGTCCCTTCAATCTTCCCCGCAAGGTATTTAGTTTTAAATCTAGCATTTTATTCTACTGACCACTTTCATTTTTACTTGACTTTGTTCTCTTATCTTGCTGTACAGGTTGCTTGAACTTTTTGTTACATGGAGACACCATAGGTCAACTACCTTTCATTCAATCCTCATTAGGAGGAGGACTGCAGGGCCAGCAGGATATAAATGCATTAAATAACTGGGTGTATTAGCTAATTAATAGGAGATTTTACTGGACCATAATGTCCTTGTCAATATTTATGACTGAATACTGTGTGTGTTTTTTTTCCAGCAGGCCACAGCAGCATCTCAAAACAGCAGGTAAAGCCAATGGAACATGCAGTTCTCCAAGAGAAACAGGCTCCAATTAAATAACTGGTATTGAATATTCTCAGGAACAATGTCCCCATCTTCCAGGTATTCATGCCTGGAATATCAATTCATGAAAGACTTCTGTGCATTTAAAAAAAAAAGTATTTTATATTCTGGTGTAGATTCTTCAGCATTCCAAGAAGAATGTTAAATGTAGAAATGAAAACGGCCCCCTCCCAATCCTCCAGAAGTAGCTATTTTAGGGACCTCATTGATCCATGAAAGTTTTATAGGAGTAACTCCCATCGGTGCTAATTGAATTGGTAGGGTTGCTCCCACCAGTCTTAATAAGAGCTGATCCTCTTGCCATTATAAAAGCAACACTGTTGTAATGAGAAGTTGAGTTAAAATTTAAAGAGAGACGGAGATAAAACATGCAAGAAGAGATAAAATGGTGGTGCGGATTATGGAGAATTTTGGAGAAAGAAAAAAATAAGGGGGTAAAGCTTCAGCACCTTAATCGTATCTACACTACCAAGGACAACCCCTAGAGTTTTCTCAGCTTCACAAATGTTGGGAGATAAATGCCCAAGTCCTTGAAAAATACAAGGGGCTCATAGTTAGGTCAGTGAGCTTAAGGCACATGCCAGAAAATGCTTTTAGCCACAAAATCCCATACGCATATTTCTCCAAATGAGGAGAAACAATCAAACCAATTGACTTTGTTCGAAACACAAATGCAGAAGCTGTAATGCCTGAACAAATGGACTTAAGAGGATTATAATTGTGGATTTTGCATAATTTATCACCAGGAACCAAGTACAGTCAACGTATGTAATTGATAGTTTGTGAACATCGCATACACAAAGAGGGTCTCGCTCACAGTGTCTCCTACTGTGAACCTGGAACAGCAGCAGCACCCTAGGATGCAATTCAGTGTTAGCCCTTCTTCAGATAGATTTTCTTGATCACTGATACTTTTTTAAAACAAAATTTAGCCCTTTAGGCAACATGTAAGCTTTTCCATCGGTTTTCTCTGAAGAGAAGAACTCGGAGTGGGTTTCCTTTTTAATTTCCATATCTCCAAAGTGACATTTGACCCCTTTCGGTAAAATGGAACAAATCAGAATTGGGCACGTATTCCGATGCAGAACTTGTGTCACCCCCTCCTCAAGCATGTCATCGCTTCAATATTATTTTTGTTTTAATATTTTTCCTCCCGTTTCTCCACAACCAGCATCCAATTTAGCAGGTTCTGATCTCATAAAATCACCCTAAAACATCCATGCTACAAAATAATCATCAAACCAAAATTAAAAAAAATCACATCACAATAATACAGTACTAAAAACTTAATAATAAAAGCTTACTTAGCTATTAAAAATAGCTTAATCAGTCAGCAGGTGACAACAGTTTGTCAGAAGCAAACGCAGGAACTTGGTGTGATCAAAAAAACATCTGATCGTGCTAAACTTTTTTTTTTAATAAGCCTCTTCTCACTAATCTTTAAACGTGGACGCAGTCTGCCAGAAGACGATCTCATGGCATTTTTTGCTGAAAGCGAGCACCTTGGGTGTTCCTCTCACTCCCATTCATCTGAACATATCTTTGTGCTGAAAATGACACGCAGAGCACATGAGCTGTTCCCTGTACCAGAGTAAGCAGGCAAATTGATACCCTACTGTGAATATAAGAAAGATGAAACCCAAAAGGGAGAATGAAGCCAGACCTAGCCATGTCCAAAACATCTTTGCGGAGTCTAAGCACATACACTGAGAAAGCAGAATGTGTGAAGTTTTATTTTTTATAATTATAAATTAAAAAAAAATTTTTTTACAAGAGTAGAACTTCCTTTAGGATGTAGGGCTCGGTATAACTAAGGACTTTAGGAGTGGGGCTAACACAGTGGCAGCAAACCTTGGGAGGGCTCGGTGGTGTCAAAAGTTCAAAAAATACCTACCTAGCTCTGCCGAAGTGTCACATACACTCACACCCTGACAAAAGAGAAACAATTCTTAGCAAAG
>JANHZU010000849.1:80600-97956 GCA_032468055.1 Acrochordus granulatus
GGATTCTTGCTCAGTGGGAAGCAACCAAACATTTGCTGCACCTGCCCACAATCCCAGTTTTAGATCCATCCATTTCCAAATAGTGCTGGGAAAACAGCTCTGACTCGGAAGTCAGTGCTGACAATCCTAGACTGGACGGACTCAGCAGAAGTCACTGCACGAGGTACATTCGTCTTATTAACGCCATCAAGCTGGCACCAAAATTTCTACTCTGAACCTGGTTTAAAGCTCTTGTTTGCCTTTTATCAGAAGACTCAATCAAATAGAAAGTCACTGTAACAATAGGTTTCGCACCGTGCTGTTATGGGAAAGGCTATCATTGTCTCTGGAGCATCAGAGTCCTGAGTCAGCTGTCTAGACAACCAGGAAAGTCACAGTCCTTGTTATAAAGATAAGGAATAGAATACATTAGAGCTGCCTTTTTTCCCTGCAAGCCATCATTTAAGCAACCCAAGTAATTACATGAGCAGACTTACAACGATTCTAATGCTTGTCTAGCAAAACACATAAACTCTACCCAGATCTGTAACAATAAGCCATAGTCTCCTGGAGGAAATTATAGGGAGGTGAATGAAAAAGCAAGACTTGTTGGATTACTCGTTGAATCTTATTTGATGAGCTCTATGAGTAGCTCTGGATAAGATTCTTTTCTAAAAGGGCAGAGAGAGAGAGAAAAAATGGACCGTGTCAAGAGTTAAAAATGCTGAGGAACAGAAATAACTTAAATCAAAATGTTATTGACAGGCCACGGCCTCGGGAGGTCATGCGCGCTCTCATGGCTGTGTAAAGGAAGCAAAATGTTCTTTACGCTATCAAAACGTTTGCAGGTTTCCTCAAAGTTTGGCAGATGTTCCACCGAAGGATTTCTCTTCTGCTTGGTTTCCAAGGTTAATATTAATGGCAACTCTTGACATTCACTGTCCATCATCATCCGTTTTAGGACTGTCCTGGGTGGCGTGACCGAGAAACAGTCTGCAATGGGTGTGGAGGAAGACCCATTTCGTATCTGAGAGGACACTGCTGAGACTGTGTGAAAAGACGCAGAAATCTAGTATGAGCACGGCGAAAATCCAGCTGCGATCATCTTTGCTGAGGTGCTAAATCTTTCCTAGACTGTATCAGTAAGATTGTCAGTTGTAGTTCTGTAAATTTATTTATTTATTAATTAAATTTATATGCCGCCGAAATCCGAAGACTCTCGGCAGCTAACAACACTAAAACTTGTTTTAGTTTCAGAGCCAAATGCTCTGAAAAGTAACAGAATCACTTAAATATCTAAAGATACTTGCCAAGAAGCTGTATTGTAGTCCAGGTTTCTCCTTGCTGTGGTCATTTACAACAAATAGTACATTTTTAATGGTCAGTGCTTCAGTGATTAGAGTTTCGCATTGCCTTAACACCAACCAGCCAACCCATTAAAAACTAGCTCTGTTGCAAACAGCAAAAAAATATTTTTTTTGTAAAACAGCAAACTTTGGTGCAAACTTTTCAAAGTTCAGTGGCAGTTGTCCTAATTGGCAGTTTCCTCCAAAAGTTTCTTTCGCTCCTACTAGAAGCAACTGATGGAATATTATTATCAGTCACGGAGAATATCTTGCACCTTTTTTAAAAATCTTTTTTATCTTACAGACTCTGTCCTTTCTCTCCCCATCAGCAAGTTAGTCCTCTAAATAAATCCAGAATTCTGCTGGAGGAAAAAGGAACTGCCATAAACCACCTGCCCAAATTAAAAATGCAAATGTTGCCTGGCATTTTGACCATTGAGTATCCGGGGCAGAAAAAGAGATGCTCAACTCATCAGCCACTTTTGATTTCTATGTATTGTGTCCTTTAGTGGAGAGAGGTCGGCATAGTGGTGACCACCAAGTCATGCATTGTGCTCTTTGTGTTCTCCAAGTGTTCAATGTCATTATGCAAAAAGAAGAAAGAAAGAAAAAGGCTCAGTGCTAGATTGGCCATAATTGTTTTCCATTCTCTGTGCTTTAAGGAAGGAAAAACTTTTTAAAAAGACAACAGGCTATTCAGTTACTAGTACTAATGAATGAAATTGATGTTAATAACTTCAGTCATCTAACATCTGGATTTTTTTTTTTGGAGGAGGCAGGAGGATTGGGAGGAAATTCCGAATTTAATGTAAATGTATTGTTTATGAACAAGCCACCAGAGTCATATATTTTACAGACACAGAAATAGGTAAATGCACAAATAAAGACAAATTGCATTTGAGTTATTTTCAATGGAGTCCGTTTGGGATATCTTTCTGGATTAGGAGGTGAGACAGGTAATTAGGTTTCATGGTATCCTAAAATTCTTGTTGACTGCAATTTGTACTCTTCTGAAAGACTGTTTACTTTGACCCTTACTAAAAACTAAAACACAGTGGGGCCCCTGGGAGAAACAATCTTACTTATCGCAGGGAATAAACCCACAGATTACCAATTATCTTCATTTCAAAGGGCCTCTCAAAGAGGACAGAACATCTAGATCAGATTGGGGTCAACTGTAGGAGTGATCATTTATTGTGAAGTTTTGCTTTTTTTGTACGTACAGTATCTGGATGTTTCTATTTGTTATATGTGTTTGACATGGCCAATCGACTCAATCAATAAACTATTACTACTACTAGAAATCAACAAATGAATGTATTCTACTATATTGTACCTTACAGGAATCCTATGATATGTAGTAAGACACTTTGGGCAGTCATTCACTACATTTTAGTCCCTAGGAGTCGCTTTCTCGTGGTCACCATTTAGTTTGCAACTGCTACATGATGCAACCTCAAAGTCCTGCCTGTCAAACGTGAGGATGAAACCAGAATGGCTCATTGATCAAGGAAGAAGGGGCTAGTTTTATTCCTGAATCTGTCCCTGGAAATTTTATTTTTAAAGATGATATCTTTAAAGACATTCGAGAGGAGGGAGACTTTGCACATGCTCAAATGATCCTCCTTAATGAGAACATTCTCAGGCTTGTCAAAACCATGAATCTATGCTCAAATATTGTCTTTTAGAAAACTCAGTCCTTTTCGATACCAAAGCTTTGCAGAAGAAGTTCAAAACCTGACGGATGGGGAGGCAGGAAGGATGTCACAATGTGATTACAACACAAACAACATTTCCAATTCCTCCCTTGCGCTGTAATTCTCCAATCCCCTCACATCTGTATGGAACATTTGGCATTTTTGTTGGCTTCAGTCCTTAAAGGCCTTTGGGATGTGAGATATTCTTTTTGGTGGACCATTGCTTTCTTTGGCTATGTATTTCACTGTTCAATTATTCATTGCATACTTCTTTCAGTAATTTTCATGCATTTTCATACACTTGTTCGGATCACCTAAAACAATTCTTGTCAGGGCACCGTGTACAAAATTAAACTGCCACTACTAAAACATTTACATGGCGTTATCTAAGGTGTTTCTGGAAGGAAGCCACTTTCTTGTGAATAAATACGTAGACATTTTTACAGGAGATGCCTCCCTCCATATGTTGATTTAATAAGCAGGAGAGTCTTTGAAGGCAGCACAAATTTAACATTGCAAATTTGCTTTCAGTGTTGACCACTGCAGTTGACAAAACAATCAACGACTAGTAAGTATAAAAGGGAATATTTGCCCTTGTTTTAGCCAACCAGCTTGTATTCTTCTCAAGGGCCTGGGCAAACCAAGAGTAGAAAAGAAGGGAATAGGAATTTAATTGTCAAATTTCTCTGCCATCTCCCTTTTGTGAATGGTGTGCATTTAATCTATCTTGTCCTTTCCTTATATTAATCTTATATTTTTAAAAACTGCACCCTAACGGATCCCATTCGTTTATACATATACATATACATATATATATATATAGTTGTGTGATTTGGGGGGGTGGCATATTAATTCATAAAACAGGTTATGTAAACTGATTTTAGAATAAAGATAGAAAGAATACTACTCCCAACTTCATTGGGGAGAAAGAGAGGAAGGAAGGAAGGAAGGAAGGAAGGAAGGAAGGAAGGAAGGAAGGAAGGAGAGGAGGAGAAGGAGAGAGGGAGGGGGAGAAGGAGAGGGAGCGGGAGCGGGAGAAGGAGAGGGAGAGGAAGGGGGAGCAAGAAGGATGGAGAGGAAGGAGGTTTAATGCAGCTGTGTCCAAAGGTATACACATTTTTATGCATAGAATGTTCTTTGTCTAGACACATTGTCCTCATATGTAGAATTGCATGGATTTGTGTGAATTTTTGAGCAGAGAATGATGGACTTAAGCAGATTTCATGCAATGTTGCTATGCTTTGTGCACTGAACCTCTTCTTGCATGCTGAAATCTCTGTGTGCACATACGCATACGTCCACTCTCACGCGGTATCTACAATGGGAATTGAAGATGGCAACTTTTCAATCCAAAGCATGAGTGTACCATTAAGGTAGGACCTTTTCTCTTAAAATTGATAAGGTGAAGGTAAAGGTTTCCCCTGCCAGTCATGTCCTACTCTAGAGGGCAGTGTTCATCTCCGATTCGCAGCCCAGGGAGCCAGCATTTGTCCTAAGATGCTTCTGTGGTCACGTGGCTGGCATGATTATACACCATGGCGCATGGAAGGGTGTTACCTTTCCCACCAAAGGTGGTACCTATTTATCTGCTTGCATTTTTTTTACATGCGTTTGAAACCATTAGATTGGCAGAAGCTCACCCCATTACGCCGCGGTGCTTTGGTCTCAAGCTGCCGAGCTGCCAACCTTCCGGCGACAAGCCCAGCGTCTTAACCGCTCGGCCCCTGAGCCAAGCCTCCATGAGGGAGCATAAAATCTATTCGGCCTGATGAAGCTGCTTTGACTTGCATCACAAACTTGATTTGTGACTTTACTAGGCCTGTGCTAAAGCAGTTGTGATTTGTTTTGATGAAATGCTGTGGAGGGACACAAATCACCTCATTGAGATGTTCCACGTCACTCCAACTTCTCTTCTGGCAAGTCCAGTGGCAAGAAGAGGATTTTCTGCCTGCATACAAATTCACAGAAGGCTCTTTCAGTCCGAAAGCAGTTGGAGCTGGGCAAAGCAAAGCAACACAGCCAAATTGTTTATCTCCTAAGAATGAGCTTGTCATGCCCGTGAACGCCTTCAGCTTTATACATTTCAGAAGAGGAGCGAGCAAGCTGAAAGCCATGATTTAGCCTTCACTTGCTATAATTCCTCTTTACTTTTATTTTCCATTTCTGGCAAGTAAAATTAGGTTTGCTGAGTGATGGCAAATTTACTACCTTACAGAGGCCAATCCATTTATATCCAGTCAATCCTAATAGAGGGACAATTTTGCAGAAAGTAGATCAAAAAGCCAATCTGGTAAGGACATGACTTGTTTCAGCATTTTAACAAGTTCTTAGCAAACAGAGGGCAGAAGGCAACTGAGATTAAAATGTAAAACCAGCAGTTAGTCAAAGAAAAGACACTTTCCACTGCTGGACCGAAGCAGAGAAAGTCAGCATACACATCAAGCCGAAGACAAGAAAATGACAAGAAAAGAATATGTGGATGATGTGAAGGAAAATATTCTGGGGAGCTTTACAAGCATGCTAGAAAGAATAAAACACTTGGTTCTCAACAGATGCATCGGGTCTCTGCTTCTTCCATCATTTTGCAATGTTTGTGCCCAGCTGTGACCCCCACAGATGCATGTAATAGCAAAATGAAAAAACACATCTAAAACGGATCTTCCATTTCTTTCCATTTCTCTTTTTACACTTGGAAAGGGCAGGCAACAGGCACTAAAAGTAAGCGGGATCATAAGAGAAGATGGATGAGAGTATAAGTACTGGGCACCTGCTGTTGACCAGATGTTGGACATGCCAATCCTTCACATTAATCATATCCCATTTACACCTGGAATCTTCAGAAAATCAGTTAATTGGAAGGTTTATCGGGCTAATAGCTCTTGAGTAGTTGCTTTAAAAATAGGCAGTTGCTACAAGAAATGATTTCTGGCCAAGGATCTTCCTCATCTTAATGCAGAATAAAGCGGTCACCTCAAGCACC
The DNA here is from genome assembly GCA_032468055.1 of Acrochordus granulatus. NCBI lineage: Eukaryota > Metazoa > Chordata > Lepidosauria > Squamata > Acrochordidae > Acrochordus > Acrochordus granulatus. The sequence goes on from JANHZU010000849.1 coordinate 86,603, forward strand.
TGATGTAGGGAAGGGTCAGCAACTAAGGGCTTTCCTTGCATTGCCCACAGGTAGGTTGGGAGATATTGTCCCACCTAAAATGTTGGAGGATTGCGCTGCCAATCTGCAACCTTTTTATTTGAACTAGGAAGAGGCATCGTCTTCTTTCCATGACTTCCTGGGACATTCACATTCTGGATTTGATTTTGATTGTTTTGATAACCACTCCCGATACAAAACCGCCTGCACACGTTGGCTGAATTCAAGGTAGGAATTCAGTGAGGGGTGAGTGAGGGGTTGCAGTACGTAAGATGATGATGCAAAATACCAGGAATTTCTGGAGGAAGATACTTTGGAAAGGGGTAGCAAAGTTTTCTTTACTTTTAAATTTGTTAAGCTAATTGGAAAGCTTATGTTAGAGTTTCTGGGTGTTTCCCATGACAACTGAGGTCAGAGGTAGCTCTGGAGAGATTAAAACCAAAAGAGTTCAGTTGCTTGTTACTCCCCTGGGCTGAAAGTCACTCACTGATTAAGTCATTATTAGTCTAACCATGGTTTTTGAATAAGCTATAATTGGCAGACCATAAAGCAAGATACAAGAAATCACTGAAAGGCATAATACATGAATGCAATCATTATAGACTCGGAACAATGCATAGCAGAACCTAATAACAATTCCCCACCTCCCTGAGAATGAAAAAGCTGATTTTTGCTAAATTATCTATGAAACCAGGACTGTGCAGAATCTGTGCAGGTTTCTTTTTAGAGTTAATTAGGTGCGAGTAACCTTCTTGTAGTTCTCATCCCTCTGCTACATAAAATGAACACCTAATGTACTTATAATGTGAAATTAATGTTGCTTAATATTGTTTTGCATATTCCTTCTGCCACCCACCACCAGATAAAAAGTATTTACACTTCCGTGTTCTGTAGCACAGAGTTTTTAAATCAATGACAGGTAATCTGCTGGGAATGGGGCCCAAGATAAATGTATTAAAACATCATTTCACAGTAATTAACAGCGAGACAGGGGAGAGAAAGAGAGAGAGAGAGGACATTTTCCTTGTTGAATATGCCCAGAATATATGAGAAAATACTTCTGTGCATCAAAGGAACCATGTGACAAACATATTGAGATGCACATCTCAGTGTCCTTGGATCTGAATGCCAGGAAAGTGACTTTTAATCACGATAATGATGAAGAGGAGGAGAAAGAGAAGAAAAAGAGGAGGGGGAGGAATAGAGGAGGAGGAGGAAGAAGAGGAGGAGGAGGAAGAGGAAATAAGGAGGAAGAGAAGTGGAGGAGGAAGAGGAGAAGGAGATGAGGAGGAGATAAGGAGAAGGAGGAGGAGAAGTGGAGCAGCAGCAGCAGCAGCAAGCCTTGTAAATTGGCTTCTTTGGACTCAAGCTTTCATAGTAAGAATCATCTCAGCTTACATGAAATCTGAACATTTCAATTCATATCCTGCTTTCTGCGGTAGTGGTTTGCAGTGTCACAATACACAAAGATTTTTTTTCTGTTTGTGCATCAAGGCTCACCGACTTCAATCTTTTTTTTTCTTTAAGTCCATGAACCTTTTGGCGCTCATTGCAGATTCTGGACTTCGTCCCCTGCAAGGCGGATGGCATCCCGTTGTAGAATGGAAACTGCAATCTAAGACACCTGCCCTCCTTCCTTTATTGCTGTTACAGCCGGGATAGACTTCCATTAAACCTCTAAGGCTGTGCATGCTGTGATATGTATTAGGTTTGGTCTTGTACCTGCTGCAGTGCACATCGCCTGGAACTTTATTAAGGTGGCGGTCCTCCACCCCTACCTAAGAATGAAACGACAGGTAGCAATGAGAAGCAAACTGTTCAGTTGTCTCCTTTGAGGGATACATTTGCAAACCAGGGCATTTAATCAGGCCAGATCTCTGGTCTGGTCATCCTGAGAGGGCCTGCTGAGAGTCCTCTCTCCTTGAGAGGGACACGGCATGGCAAAATATGACTTTTTACTCATTGCCCTCATTTTGAGTTCTCTCTCCCCAAAAGCACACACAAGCCAACTTTCCTTACATTGAAAAACCAAATGAAAGGAGTCCTCATTTAAGGTGCTGTGCTCTATGGGGCCACCATTGATACAGCAGATGGTTGCTAATATTAATTAATTAATTAATTACATTAGTGAAACTCTATTTTCTTATTGGAACTTTGCCCTTGCTAATCACCACCCAAATTCCTTCAGGCCTGGAGAGAGTGTAGAAATAACGTGGTAAGTATTTACATTGGTTGCGGCATCCCATTACAACATTTGTGATCTTCCCAACTAGTTTATGACAAACAAAGTCAAAGAGGGGAAGCTGGATTTGCTTAACAAGCACGTGATTCATTTAACAACCATAGAGATTCATTTAAAAATCATGGCAAAAAAAGTTGCAAAATTGGGTGGACTCAACAACAGTCTTGATTAGCAACAGAAGTTCCAATCCCAATTGTGGTCGTAGGTCAAGGACTGCCTGTACCTGAACACAGCATATTTCTTTACTGATTATTGAAGTTGTTGTCCATCCTTTTAGAGTCCTTCTCCAAATACTTATGATCAGAATGAGCTTAAGTAGATTTCTTGGAATAATCCAAAGGATTACGCCACTCACTAATAGACTCCAAATAACACAATGTGTATGAAGAACTTCCATTTCATTGTGCAATCTGCCACTGTTACCCATCCTTTACACACCCAATAAGCCAGGAGGAGCTCATTTTCACTCAGCTATTCAGCATTTTCCAGATATGCGCTGTACCTCTCGTGAACCGAAGTAGAAATGTGGCATTCACAGGAGGAAATGTAATTTTCTGCTTCTGATGCAAGAACTGACTTGACCAGCCCACTAATTTGATGGCTGGAGATGTAACATTGTTTAATTGCAGTCAATCAGATGGATTCACTTGGAGTGAAGGAAGGGCAAGATGGAGATATTATGATTCATCTATATGATTTTTTTCTTTTTAGAGACCGTCCTCTAGAATCATAAAGTTTGATATTCCTATTAGAAGCACAGAATCAGCAGATTCTTTGGGTCAGCTAACTCTTCTGGTTTCTTAACAGGGGATCCTTGAAAAGATATGAGGAATTAATGCTTATCTCTTCAATATTGTTCTTTATCAGCCTGGTACACACCCTTCTTTTAAAGAGACATCTATAACAGCATACTGCACCACCACCTATGAACACAATTATGTTTAGCTTATATTTTGAGAACTAAACAGCTGTTTCTAAGGATTGCAACCAGATGTTCCAGAATAATTTGCAATGATACGCTCATTTTTTTAAAAAAAGTACACCCTTTTTATTTTCCCAAACTGCATACTAATAAAGGGATGGCAGTACTTAAAAACCAATCATTAATAAATCATAAATGTGCCTTTTAAACTTCACACTCAACTACTCTCCATAGCATACTATTATGCACACTAGAGAACTGAGCAAAAAACCTGCACTATTTGAAAAAAAGTCTTTGCTATCTGAAACATTAATTGCTCAACCATGTGCCTTTTCTTCCTGTAAAACCACTTTTTTTGCACATCTGTATTGTTAAGTGCGGTAGAGACCGGCTGCTCATTGCAAAGTGAAGTTACCTACCACAATAAAAAAGTGAAGTCTGATCAATTTTTGTTAAAACTGTTCTTTCTGTCTACAAATCAGCTGCCCATTCCCCATTATAAAAGCATCTCATTCTTCACCCTCATGTGTTAAGTTCCTTGAATGCACATGTCAGAGATACCTATATAATATACAGTTTATGCAATGCACATTTCCTTCAGATCTGCTTAGGTTTCGACACAGATGAGCATTAACTGGGAATAGCATCCAATAATCAGAACTCAGGTTGATATAAGTTGTTTTTTATGATTATATTAAAGTCTCAGCTGAAGAACAAACACAAGTAACTGCTAGATTTCAATTCAGGGCAATCAAAAGCAGGGAGGGATCCTATCCATTCCTATAAAGGCTTCAAAGATTCAGATATCTCATGGAACAACCTGGCTGAAAAATTCATTTAATTTGCTTCTTGAAGCAAACCTATTTAATTCTCCAATATATATGCAAATAGGAGCTGTTTAATTTCAAAGTTTCCAAAGTGCATACAAATATATATTTATATTTATATAGGTGTACATAGATATACATTTGTTTAGGGGGAAGAACTTGCTAATCTATAAATACCACATGGTTTATTTACAGAATGGATTTTTACCTCTATTTACGAGATAGATATAAAGGCAGGAACAAGAATGTATGTCATTACTGTGTGGTCAATAAAATAATACATTTTTAGAAATGCAATTATACAACAATGAGCTAATCATGTAGCTAGGTGAAATGAATGTGACAGAGTCCCCCATCCTAATCAGTAGTTGTTCATTTGGCAGACAAGTGGATATTGATACCCACTGTCACCAAAGATGAATGATGGTTTGTAGAAATGTAACACACCCAGAGGACATTGGGTTGGTGAAGGCGAAGCAAAGGTAATCTCAACAAAGCTTCAGCCAAGCTCTGTTTAAAGATTGCCAACTTGGGATAAAGTGCATTATTATGTTTGAATTACTTCCACCTTTTCTCCAGATACTGAATATAACTTAGATGGGTCTGTTCATTCATGTTATCCCTACAACAATTCAGAAAAGTAGGCTGATTAAGAGAGACCCAAGGTCACTTTTTGAGTTTCCATGTTTGAAGATGAACTTCAGCCTAGGTTCTCCCAGTCTTACACTACATATCCCTCCTTAAAAACTGGTCTGTTAAAGCATTCTTACTATAACTAGCTGTGATATTCAACTAAATTAGAAATGTTGATGGCTACATATGGGCAATGAGTAGATCTATGGAATCAATTGCCCTTAAGGTGAATACTAGCACAAAAGGGATATTAAAGATTGATTTGTTTGACAAATAGAGGGTCTGCCTTTCAGTAGCAATTCTGAGACTCTGTTGGCATTGGACATCATGAACATTTTCAAAAGCTAGGAACACTGGAAGCTGCATTATGTCAAGTCAGATTTTCCATGTAGCCATAATTGACCTTCTGAAAAGCTATGCCCTCCCATGTCTCCGGCTGAGGTGTGCAAGGGTTTGGTTTTTGATGTAAAATGGCAGTGGGTAAGGGTAACAAATGACTGCAGTTGGTTCCTTTAAGCTTTTTTTCCCATCCCAGCTCCAAATTTTTCAGCATGATAAAAAAAGCTACAGGAGATGCATAAAAAAATGCATGGAAAAGAGGAGAGAGAAAAAGCTGTAAGTGGTATACAAACAAAGCATTGTTTCATACGAAATGTGGAACACATGCAACAAGCCTTTCCAAACAGGTTCCCTGCCGCAGTGTTAAAAACCTGATGAAGAAGCAAAGAAGTAAGACCTTCAAGGGGCACTGAAAGAGGTGGGTGGTGGTGGCTGTGGTGGTGAAGTTCCTACAAAGGAAACTGAAAATTTCTGGAAGTCACTGCCCCAGAACAATTGTGCCACTTTGGGGGAATGGAACAGGGATGGAACAAATGAACCGCTGAGAAACTGCAGTGTTTCCGAGAGAGGAAAGGAACCCCAATTATTTTGGAAAATTCAGAAGGGCTGCTATGCTCAGACACAGGACCAACCAGTGGATCTGTCACTTCTTTGTGTTCCGACTGTTGCTACCTATTTACCTATCCCAGGATCTTGTCAAGGAACAACAGACAATGAGGAAGTCAAAGAGGAGAAGCAGCAACCTCAAGTTGACCACATGATTTATCCTAAACTGATGAGAAGGGTAGAAAGAGCAATGGGAGGAAAGATCAGTAGTTATAATGGAGCCCCACTCCCCAAAAAATCTAGGAAAGTGAGTAATTCCACTTTACAAAGTAGTTACGTGAAGAACAAACAAGCATCCATAGTTATAACCAGTAAGATCGGTTAGCCCAACTCAGTTCCTCCTTCTACTGACCTCAGTCCGCACAAAGTTCAGATGATCTTTCAGCCCTTCACAGAGACAGAACCAATCAAGTTGTGGCAGCCTTGAAAACTGTGGTGTGCACCCTTGCGTGGCGGTGCTGATCTAACAAATCATGCTAGAGGTAACAGCATCTTCAAGTGTGTTAAGTTTAAATTGAGCAACATTACTATTAATAACGGAGCTTAATTAAGATGTCTATAATGTATTTAATGAGAAAAAAATTGAAAGTCCTTCTGGAATTTTTCCAGTTAAATTAATACTGAGGACTTTAGACATTATTACAAGTGATGTTACAGGAATTAAAATTAGGACTAAATTAGGATGTGCCACTTTGGTGTTTTGTATGTGTTTTTTTTTTTTTGAAATACATCCACAGCTTGCTAGAGCTGTGTTAGATACTTATAACTTTAAACATAAAGTATGGATCCAAAATTATTTGTAAACTCTACTTTCAGAAAGTGTACCACCACAACTGTAAGAGGATGACCTGGCTTCAAGATCTGCTGACTGGGTTGAAGAAAAAGAAAGTGATAAAATGGTGTCTTAAAATCAATAGAATTCATACACGCTTTTGTTTCAGGATCAGAAATGAGATTACAGTCTTTTCACACTAACATCCATTGGAAACATCTTCCTCCTTCCAATCCCACAAAGCTCATAGCAATTTTTTCTCTCTTCATGCAATTGACATCTTAAAGCAGATGTGTCCATCCTTGGTCACTTTTGAGACGTGCAGGCTTCAAGATGAAGTCCACACATCTTTGAGTGGCCATGGTTGGATACCCATCTTAAAGTGTTAGTTGGGAATCTTCAACTGATACATCACCCCGAGATCTATGACTCCATACATTTCACAATACTTCCTGGCTTACCATCTAAAGTCACCAAGACACATAATTGCATTTGAGTCATTTCAGGAGCAGGCCTGATTCTGTTCCATTGTCCTTACTCCAAGAAGTTCCCTTGAGCAGTAAGTTCAGCCACGCTTTGCCTGGATAAGTCAACTTGGTTTGAGGAGCTTACCATTACCTCTGAACCTTGCAGCTACTAAATGTGCTCAAAGAGGACACTTTAGAAGACAAACAATGAGGCACTTTTATTTCATCTTGCTTTCTAAGCTTAGCTCAGACCAGTTGGGTAAGGGCCAAGGGCCTTGCCCCACTGCAGAGCTGATGTGCTCTAACTGGAAGAAAATCATGCTGATATGACACTTGTCTCCGCTGCTGATCCCTGTCCTGCCTCTATTGTCTCAGTCAGTCCCTTAGTTTCTTTCCATAAATGTTTACACAAAATCAGTATTAGAATAAGGGGATTAACATGACTTTACAATGGGTATTTCTAAAGACAACTTGAGGCTGTCTCCTTCCTAGGCTAAGGATGAGAAGAAGGCAATGTCATAAGGACACAACTGAAGATAAGATATTTAGAGCATATTTGTGATCTGTGATTTAGATCCAAGTGTGGAAGGACTATCCATGATTGTGGCTAGATGTCCTTTTCTCAAATCTTCTGTTTTATTTTGTATATTATATACTTTTATTCTTTTTCATATCACACACTGAAAGAGTGTGACAATTAACATGCCCAGGGCAGCATACTAATAATTAAAATACAAGACACACATATAAAACTTCTAAAACAGTGAGCCTACTACAGTTTAACAAAATAATTTGTAATCCACACTCCCACCCACACACATTTTACTCTGCTGTTTTAATTTCTTGGTTCATTTTTACTTGACATTTTAAATTTCATTAGCTGCTTTGATTACCTTTTAGGTGGAGAAAGACAGGATAGAAAATATTAAAATAAGCAAGTAAACAATGAAAACTAAAGCAGAACGCAAAATACAACCAAGAGGATTCAGTCCAGGTGGAATGTTTGAGCAGTTTCAAGAGAAGCCAGCTGAATATCACAAACACTCTCAACTCAACACAATTGAGCAGAAGGCTTTTTAGTAATTTACACAGCTTTAAGCTAAACCACCTGCCATGACTAAATTTGTATTCCAGATTAAAATCTCCGTCTGCCTGCATAAACCCTGCTATCAAAAGTGCAAAATTGCACTTGAGATAAGAAAGGGCAAAGAAAGAACCAAGCTGATGCCATATCACTAACCTATGTAAGCCGCCAAGAGTCTTCGGAAATTGGTGGCACAGAAATATGATTAATAAATAAATAAATATCCGAACCGCGGCTAGTTTATGGAGACTCTCCCAATGCCAGCCCACATTTAGGCCTGCCTGAAGCTTATCTGAAATAATATTTTACACACTGAATCTGATGGGAGGCCCAAGAAGACTATTGCCAACCTATTAAGCTAGCTATCCTAGTACTGGATCAGTCAAGCTTTGACATTTATGGTTGTCTTGCGTAGGCCGAACCAAAGAAATCTGCTTCAATTGAATTGAATGGTAGTTGCTTTGCTTTTAAACAAAAAAGGACATTTTTGTACTGGGTAGATAAGTTTCTTGCATTTTCTTTCTCCTAGTTCTCATTCAACTTGATGAAAGAAAATTTGCATTCAAAAGGACTTCAGAGGAGAAGAGGGTTTCTCACAGAGATGTCCAAGGACGGATGCAGGTTCTTCTTTTAAAAATCCTATCTCTCGAGGACTTGCTGCCTCCTTGGCCTCTGATATCTGAAGGAAATTCTTCCCAGGGACTTCCTTGATTAGATTGCTTGTCCATCACTCATGAGGGAGTTCTGCCCTTCAAAAATTGTAGGAAAAAAATGCCTTCTTCCCTTTGAGAGATCAGTTCTGTTGGGCACAAATGAGGCAGAGAACTTGGGACAGCTGTCAGTACCCAACTTAAATTTTTATGGCTCCGAAACCCAACATTTGTCACAAGAAGCTTCCTGGGCAGAAATAATGGTATTTATTTGACATCTGTCAGCATATGCATCTTTTGGATTCCATTGCATTTTCTCATGAGCAATGCTTTGATTGGAGATGCAAGCATTTTGCTGAAATTGTATAAGATAGAGACTAGTACAAGTCTAACTTAATGTCAACTTTCCCAGGTAGACCAGACAGAAATATGAGCAGGTAAACTAATTCTACTTTATTGTAAAGCCGCAGTAACAGAATCTTGCAAGTCTGAAAATACATCTGTCCCCTCTCCCCATGGTCTTTACAGCTCAAGAAACTAGGGAGGCTTCCTTCTGAGTCTTTTGGCTCACCCATTTTGCAGCTGGGGGCTATGTTGTCTCTTATCTGAATCATCTCTGCCCCATCTCCCAAGATCTTTCCTACATATCTTTACACTTATCTATTACACAGTGTGGTCCCTCTACTTCCACTTAGTAGCTGGTCTATGCTGAGACTGTGCAAGATAGCAGTGATTACTATCATTAAATGTGTATACTTTTTGCTTTGAGAAGGTGCTCTGGGCCCCAGGAGGGATGCCTATGTCTCTGATGGCTTCCTTCTCGATTTTCCAGTACCTGGAAAACACATTGGCACATTGAATATCAGAAAGAGAAGAATGTGACTTGGAAGAAAGTGACAGTTTTCAACTTCAGTCTTTAAAAACAAGTTTCTTTTCACAAAGCAGCTTTGAAGGGGTGCTTCACTCAAGAGTCATAAAAACAAAGCATTCCTTTTAAACGCTGCACAACCCTAGCCTCTGTTAACAAAATGCACACACCCATGCACACCCCATTGATTTCCATAGTTAAAAATCTTCTCTCCCCAGAAGACATAAAAGATTTAAATGGGCAGCTGTTTCCTGCAGCCTGGGGAAATGTTGCTCTTTCAAAACAAATACCAACAAAAAACTCTGTATTTTAAGTCCCACTGCAAACTATTATTAGTTTATACTGCAAGCCACCTCCCTTGGAACTGGTATTCCAAACATCATTTAGCTGGCAAGCTTTGGGGAGTTTACTGTGCCATGTTATGAGAAACAGACAAGCCCTGGTACATTTTTTTCACATGACACCATCAGCCTCAAATTATCCATGCTGCTCTGGTTGAGGGAGAATGAAGATCCTACTGGAAAAAAAATGACTGGGTTTGTTGAAATCTTCGGGTGGGGTAGCAATAGAGTTGAAGACAAACTGAGAAATCAACTGTACTTTCAAAGCAGCAGCATTTGCCTTGGGGGAAAAATGCTTTGATAAAATTATGGGCATTAAAATGTTCAAGGGTAAAAATAGAGTATGTGCAATTTGGTGTGATGCCCACTTCCATAAACATTAGATTGTCCTGTTCTGTTGGCAGAAATTCAGAGGGTGCAATTTAGGATAACCTATTAAAGGAAATGCTGGAAATGTATGTTCTCTCTTAAAAGCAGAAATGTGCTCCTTGGAATGGAACTAGATTCAGTGAAAGCATCTGGAAGAGAAAAAATGGGAAGAGCCCCAAACTGATGCATTTTTCTAAATTATGGCACCATTAACTGTGGCTTGTTAGATAAACATAATAGCTTGGATTCATCTGTTATCCCAAGTCAAAATCAACCCAACTTCTTAATACCTTATTGGGATATAAGGATCCAGCCAGTATCTGTAGCCAGCCTCCTTTTCACATCAGATCAGATTCAAACTTTTCCAAAGTTGCTTCTGATTAGCAAGTGATTTGTTGTAATCATCTGTGATTCAAGACTTTGCTCCACCATCTTCTTTTCCAATTTAATGGAAGAGGAGACTGACAACAGAAAGGGTTTTCAGGATCCCCAGTGAGAGACTGGGATTTATTTACTTATTTTCATCTCTTTCTTCCAAATAACTCCGTTTCACCTTTCCAGGTCCAAAATCTCCAATTTATAGGAGATGCTCTTTCCGAGGTCTACAAGCCATCCATCATCACAATTTATCTGCAACGGTTCTTCTTTTTGCTTGAATGCTGCAGGTAAATTGCTACCCCTGTGCTTGTCTTTGGGGATTACCTTGTTCAATAGTTTAATATAAGCCCAAAGACTTGATCCCGAGTCTTCCATTCCCTAAAGGGAATCTAGAAGTTACTTTTCCAAGTGATAGAAATGCATCTTGCTTGTGTCACTTTCAGGATCAGATGTAAAAAGTGGGCAGGAGACATCTAAAGTTACTTGTGGTTCCTCAATGGTATTTTTTTATTTAAAACACACAGATCTTTAGACTGGAAATCCTGCAAAAACACATTGCACTTTGAAGGTTTTGTCAGATTGAAGGTTTTAGTTGCTGCTAATGCATCTGGACTACAGAGAAATTAGGCACTCAAAATTCTTTTCATAAAAACAAAATTGGCATACAAACAAAATTGGTGATCGTCTGATCTAAGAACCAAATGGATTCTAACTGACTTGCCCCTGACTCCCCCCCAGATATTTACCTGCAATTTTCAAACTAGTTTTCTCCCAAAATATGTTTGCCATATAAATAAGAGTTGAAATTATTCCTTCCTTCCTTCCTTCCTTCCTTCCT
>JANHZU010000849.1:101759-124093 GCA_032468055.1 Acrochordus granulatus
AAAGAAAGAAAGAAAGAAAGAAAGAAAGAAAGAAAGAAAGAAAGAAAGAAAGAAAGAAAGAAAGAAAGAAAGGAAAGCTCATTTTTTAAATCTGTTTTCAATATGTTCAGTTTTTACCTTGTTGCTCGGGGCTCCACGATCAGCACATGAAAAGGGAGATGAAGTTCAACAGCTACATTGGTAAGTAAGTTTTCAGCGAGGAGTAGGGCATTTGAATTGCCTTAAGTACATGAGCTGAGCTGGTTTTCCTATTTTTAAAAGTCTTGAAGAGCTCAAAAACCAGGTTCAAGAAACCAGCAGCCTCAGCCGGGAAGATTCTGGATGATTTATGTGGTTCTCCAATCTGGGAAACTTTCATAAGCCTGGACTTCAGCTTCCAGATTTCTGAGCCAATATATCCATGACTAATAATTCTGGGACCCAGAGCCCAGACATATGAAGCTGTCTAAGTCCATAGATGCCTCTGATGACTTCCCAACAAGGATCCACGTCAAGAAAAGTCCAAACTGAGTAGTGTGATGTCAAATGCACAAATTCTGAGGGAGATGCCAGTCTTTCTCCATTCCAAAAAGAAAAAAGAAAATAAGAGGGGAAATGCTCAACTCGCAAATTCCTAGAAGAATGGTTGTGATCATGGTCTTTGTTATCTCTGCACGTCAAGGAAACAGACCAAATACTCAGACTTGTATTCTTGTACTCTTAAAGGATCAGACAAATCTATTTGTCTCCCATAGAGAGACCTATATTACCACCTTGCCCTTTAAAAGCAATTGGAAAACCACGGTGGAATATGGTGTATAAAATAAGTTGCAAAAAATAACTAAATAGCTTAAACTGAGATAGGAAGAAAAAATGGAGTCTCGTTCCAAAAGGAATATTTATATTATACAGTATTGAAATGAGCAGATCAAACTCATTTTATTTGTAGTTTCCTTCCTTTCTGAAGGAGAAGAAGAAAATGAAAAATCCGTTTCTCATCTTGAATTGTTTTCAACTTTTTAGCATTGGGAAGAGCAAGTTTTGATGATCCTTTTAAGGATATTGAAATGCACATTATGTAAAAATGTTTAAAGAATATTTCTTAATGGGCTGTATTATGTAAATATGAATTTAATATGGGATGGTTGTGTATTAATTAATTACCGCTGAAAAAGCAAAGCTGAGAAACCTAGGTGTAAATATCTGTTCCATGCTACTCTGATTTGCATTTCCAGAAGTTTTGCAACTCATTTACATGCCAGTGCTTCTTCAAGTGTGGGTAACAAAGTCAGGTGTTAAACAACTATATCACACCATGGTACACATATATGGTGTTGTAGCTTGTTCCATTTCCTCCAGATAGAGAAGGGATGTGACCCACCTATTGCCATCTGTTTGCAAAATGGAAGAGAAAGTGAGGCATAGCCTTTTTGTTCATGGGATGATTAGTTACGGCCTGTGGAGTGTCAGGCCCCCAAAACCAATAAAGACACATAGAGTTACTTCTAAGCAGTTTCCTTCATTGTTCCTCACCTATAGACAGAAATCTTGCCAAACCAAAGCCAGCTACAGTACTTGCATCATTAAAGATATTTATTTATTTATTAATTTATTTTATCTGATTTCTATGCCGCCTAAATCCGAAGACTCTTGGCGGCTAACAAAAAGATATACTATGAGAATTGATAGGGAGGAGCCATCTTAACTCTCTTTCTCTCATCTTTCTGAACTTTGCTGTCTCTTGGTCCTCTGGAATGCACTCCCTCCCTCTTGGAATCCAGACCACATTCCACTTCATAGCATGACTCATATCTTATAGCTTGTTTACTGAAATATAAGTTCTTTGCCTGTGTGTTCCAAACTCTACCTGCCTCATCAGAATGGGCAATGTACAGAAATTCAAGCTACATGATCCACTGCTTCCTGCTTTCTTTCAACATAGAAAAAAAAAAGACTGAACACATCTGTGCACTCCAAATAAACAACCTTGAGCATTTCTCTCTCAAAAGTCTCCTTCAGAAAGCCAACCAGATCATAATTAGTCACTGTGCTAATAGGTTTGTTCACACAATAGGGAACCTCTTTTCTCCCCCCCCCAAAAAAAAAGAAGCATTGTAGTCACTGGTTAGAAGAGCCCAGCTTGGGGCTAGTTGGAATTTAGGACACTGCACCAGTCTGCTGCAGGTTAATCAAGTTCTTCGTATTCACAAGACACAATTTATAGAGTTCAAAACATCATCTACCAGTTCCAATCAATTCATCAGTTATGGTCCATGCTTTCTAGAGACAAAAATGCCACCTGTTTGAAACACCATATCTAGCAGTCCAATCCCACAGAGATATAAATGCCAGTCAGAGAATCCAATTCCTGGTTACATAGCAATTTCACTTTATTCTTTGCTTGACATTTTCTCTTCTATCTTTCCAAATTATTATTTTTTTTACATTTTCAGGCAGGAAGGTGTCATGATGCCTCCAGTAGGAATGAGGCCAAATTGTTCCAACTGAATGTCCATTGGTAAGGTATGTGGGAGTAAAGCTACATATTATAAAGTCTACATTTAAGCTTTTGCAGGTGTTATGCCCATGGCTCAGAAGCTAAGTTCAATCTATGGCATATCTGGGAAAGGCACCAGCATGCATTCTGAGAATCTGGAGAGTTACTATTAAAGAAGGAGCATGCCAGGTTGTGGGTGGGAAGAGATTGAGCATATAGCAAAATGCTCACTCAATGCTCATTCTAATGCACCAGAAGAATTTGGAGCATGGAAATAAATAATTGGTATTTTAACAAAATAGTTGTAATCCATGAGTCATGGCTCAAGCCAGTCACAGGCTTCTTTGGTGTGTATATTTAATCATTCTCTAGTTGAGAAAGTCCTAGGAAGTATGTTAGAGCTTACTTGTTCTCAAATAATTTTATTTGAATTTTATGATGATTTTATTGCAAGCCCCCTGAGTCATCAACTGTGAGATGGATGGGCTACAAATTTGATAATTAAATGTGAGAAAGAACTTGAGAAATGGGGCAGAGGTATGTTGCCTAGGGAATGGTCAGATAAGAGATAGCATAGCTGTATAATCAGTGAAGAAAGAGGACAAGGACCCTCCCTAATTTCTCAGGCTGTAAAGAAGATGGTGGGAAATTTGTATTTTCAGACTTGCAAGATTCTGTTAATGTAGCCTTAAAATAAAATAGATTTACTCATCTGGTCAGGTTTCCAGTCTGATTTACCTGGGAAAGCTGATAGCTCCAAGGATACACACATTCCCCTTTGAAAGGGGGTATAGTATCCAAACCTACTACCATATTTAGTATCATCACATCTGTATAGGACAAAGGAATGAAGATATGGACAGATACCCAATACATGACTCATAAGGGCTTATAGAATCATTGGGTTGGAAAGAATCTTGGAAGTCTTCTAATCCAACATCTACAGAGGACAGATGTGGGAGAAGGAAGGGTAGAACCAGGGGTTAAGAGGTAGAATCAACCTGAAATCACTACACACAAACAAATGCCCAAGGTCCAACCCATTTTGAAGAATGTTAGCCTTATCTGGGGAGTCCAAGCGCTTGGCGGCAGTTGGAGAAATTCTTGTCACCTAAATAAATCTGTTGACTAGAACTGCACTGATTAAGCCTGGTGCTTGGAGCTTTACATTAATTTCTCCAACTCTCCTCCCAAGCACTTGCACTGGGTTGGACTTTTGCCATTTGTGTGTGCACAGTGACCCTTGGTTGATCTCCCTCTTAACCCCTGGCCCCACCTTTCTTTCTCTCACAACAGGACCTTCATATCATCCCAGGTTGTCTGACATTTGCTGAAAACCTTAAGTGATGGAGCTCTTACATCTCCAGGATACAGGATGCTCCACTGCTTTATAGCTCTCAGAGCCAGGAAATTCCTTATTTCAAATTTGGATCCTCCTCTGTAAAGTTCTACCCATTGGTTCTTGTATATCCTTAGGAAAAGAATGAGAATCCCATGACTGGCAGATTCTTTCTCGGAGGCAGAAACGAAAGAACAATGCTGAAGAAATTACTTCGACTGTGGTAAGATTGAGACACAATCCTACCCACCAGCCTTGAATCTTTTTGCAACCAGGGCTAAAAACCTGAGCTGAAACACCGACTGTATTCACCAAACCAAATTTTGAGCCTGAAGGATGGGAGAGTGGTCAATGTTTGGGCAAAGAAAGTCAGTGGAGGAAGACATATTGAGTAGCAACAAAGGCAGACTGCGTAGCCCTTGTCATTGGTTTTTGCTTTCTTTTCCTACTGCCTGGAGAAAGACAATCATCTGAACTTCTGCTGAAGGTTGATTGACCAGGCACAAAACATTCTTTGAAACAACATTCTGTCCCAGGCCTAGGTGAAATTCTGTACAAGAAAGCTAAATTTCCATTTGCTTATGACACATCACCTTTGCTCCCTCATTTCTTAAAAGCAATGTACCTTCAACTTTGGTAGTTCTAAGTGTACTTGTTTTTGTTCTAAAGGTTGCTAATTCCCATAGCTTTGATTGCCCTACTCAATAAAAATCTCCTCCCAAGGGAAAAACATAGAGCTAATCTCTGGGGAAATTAGTAGAATATTCCTTACAAAGCAAAAGGGTAGAAACACTCAGAAGCAGGGAAACTTGTCTGCTGAGATGCCTAGAGGCAAAGCATTCGCATTTTCAAACAGACTCAGCAAAGCTGTTTTCCAGAGCATTGTTCTCCCCTGGGAAGCTGCTACAACTTGTGGAAGAAAAAGTGAGATTGCTTGACTTCAGAAATTTTCCATTGTACTAAAAGAATGAGATTTGAAGGCCTTATAAGGACCAAAGACAATTATTAACATGAATGAGGAACATTCAACCAAATCTGGATCCCTTACAGACCAGAGCTGATTCTCACATTCCAATGCTCTGAATGCTAAAACCCCTAATTGGGGATCAACCAGTTTATTAACTATTTTTTAATCTGGTGCCTCTTGGTTTCCAGCTCCCAGAATTCCATCATCATGGACAGAGTGAGTTGAATTTCCAGCATACTTATAGGGGACTTACTTAAGAATGACCTAGAAGATAACAAATATGACAAGGATGGAGATAGGTTTGCTTTCTGTTCCCAACTTTAGCTCTTCATTGAAATATGCCCAGAAACCCTTGTTCATCCAATGAATCATTTGAAATGAAACTCTGATTCTTTATTTTATGGGAGCAGCCATATCCCAAACAGTCTACAGAGTCAAAAAAGTCAAGATGTTAGGTGCTTAGTCAGTGCAGTTCTAGCTAACAGATGTATTAATGCTGCAAGGTCACAAGAATTTCTCCAGCTACCCTCCAAATACCTGAACTCCCCAGATAAAGCTAACGGTCCTCACAAAGGGTTAGACCTTTGGTGTTTGTGCATGCAGAGCAACTCTAGGCTGATCTACCCCCTTAACCCCTGGCTCCATCCTTCCTTCTCCTGCACAAGATAGGATTTCAACTCTTCTGGGTGAAGTTTCTATGCTTGACATTCTTCTCTCATGGAGGCCACTGGCCATTATGTTATCTCAACATTTTAATAAATCTATTGATCCCCAAAATATTATTTCCCTCTGGATCAGGCAATATTGGCATGTGGTATTAGTTGCATACTATGAGGCCAGTTCCTACATTCAAACTTGCCATACCCCATTGCTTCTCAAGGCTGACCTTCTTCCAATCACTCCAGTTAACTTCTATCTTCTTGGACATTTCTTATTCCCCTGGAGTTTTATTTTCAGTAGCATTCCAAGATGTGATTTTAGTGACCAATTTAACCATTGTTACAACTTATTCCACAATGTAACTGTAGTGATCAATGTTGTGCTCAAACTGACAGATTTGTCCCAAAAGAAACTTCTGTTTTTCTGCTTCATTTTCAGGGTACTTTAGAATGTCTTTAAAATTTCATTAGGTGGTATTTCTCAATGGCGTTGTTATTGCCAAGAGATGAAGAATATGTATTATCCGATTACATATTATTGTGTAGCCTCCATGGCCTGTACCTCTTGAACAGGGGGAAAATTTGGGAAGATTTATCTCCCTATGTCTCTCTCTGGGATTAAATTAAAGCACTAGAAGCTCAGGGGACCCCAGTTTGGTGGAGAGAGGAATATGCTTTGTAGTAACTCATCAAGATGAAAGTACAAGAATTTCAAATGTGACCCGTGAGAATTTCAACAACATTTTGCTTGAGAGAGAGAAAGACAAAACAACGTGGAAAATGCATTTTTTTTCTTTTGTGTTGAAGAAGAGCTATCAAAAACACAGGAGTAATTTTTGGCACACCACTAACCACCAAGGCAGGCTTGCTTTCAAGATCAAAGCAGAATCCAAACTCCTGTAAACTCTGCTGAGAAAGCTTGTTTAGCCTTTGCTGCATGATTGGGAGTTGCCTTTGTGTTTTGCATGCTACAGTTCTGGCTTGTTTGTTTGTTTGCTTGTTTGCTTTAATGCTTTGTCCTAGTGGAAAGGCAGCAGAGAAGGTCAGGAGGAAAGCTGCCAATGCATAATAAAGCTGTTTGATCCAAATTCAGAGCTAATGGGATGTTGAACACATCCAGCTCTTACCAAAACACAGCCGTGAGCATCTGAAGCCAAATTGATCCTGTTCTATCAGCTCATGATGAACAACATATGCATGGAATGGGATTTTGGTCAGCCCAGAGGTTGCAAAGAAGGTCAAAGCAGATTACTATTCAGACATGCCACATGTCTTGAATAGAGTTACACCTAGTAGAGAGAGGTATGAATGCAGAAGAGAAAAAGATTTGCGGAAGAAAGCAGAGAGGACCCCCAAATTAAGAATATTTCCATTCAACTGCTGCTTAATCTTTGGCTTGGCTTCTACTAATTATAAAGGGGATAAAGCCTGCTGCTTAAGATAATACTAATTTTGCAAACGTTGAAACTTTTTATTTTTAACTAACGCATGCTAGTTTATTACTGCTACTGAGCTCCTAGAAATGGATTGGGTCTAGATGTTTATTTTTTTTTAAATAGGGCCATTCAGTTACAAAAATAGCACCACTACCCCTTCATTTCCCAGGCTCTCTGGATAATAGATATATCTCTATATTCCTTCAACAGCTAAACAGAATTGATCAGGGGCCTGCTATTGGTAATCCTGCTGTCTGTGTTCAAACAATTCTGCCTAATATTGCTCACCAGGTCACTCGGAAGCTAATTTAGCATCCTCTCTGATTTTGGAGGTTTTGCAAAAGGCCTCTTCTCAAGGTTTCAGACTCTGTGGAACATGAAAGCTGGGACTCTCAGGATGGCTGATTTGAACAATCACATCGTGCTTCAACAAATACAGCCTTCTGTTTGAATGTTTTACAAGCTGTCAATCCACATCCAGGCTATGTGTGTTTTAAAAATTCCACAACCCAAGTAGGGTTGCCCATCAAGCACAGGATTTCTGCCAGAAGAGCCCCAGTTAGAGATCTAGAAAATGCATTGCTTACTTTGTGCCAACTTTCAGTGGAGTTCTCTATTTATATTCTCATTAATCCAGGTCATGTCTTGTAGCAAAATTGCAAAAAAAAAAAAAAATCTTGCAAAACAAATTTAAAAAGGCAACTGGAATTTTAACTTTAGATATTACAGAGAAACATTTCAACTCCCATGCAGGAGACTTCTTATGAGCTACAAATATTCTTTTCTATTGACCACTTTCAATAGTTTTTTTTCTTTTTGTTTAGTGGACCTTTGGACATTCTTAAGCAAAGGCAAGCTGATGTTTAGCATGCAGTTCTGAATCATACTAATCCAAATAGTATTTAATTCTGGCGCTTTCTGAATTGCCACCAACTTCAAACACCAAAACTATCTGCAACATTTTCACACCAGGAACATATTCTACAAGGATCTTTCGCTTCTTTCCCCTTCAGCCAGCCAGTGCTTTCTCCACCTCACCAACACACCATCCTCTCACCAGAATTGTGTAGTAGACTTTCCAGAGCCTGAGAAAACGAATGGAAGATTGCTCAATATTACAAGGCCAAGGTATCTGCACAATCTTCTCCAATCACAGAAGTGACTGAGAACCTCTGCCGTGTCTCAAGGGACAATGAGGAAGAGGATCAAATAATCCCCGATGAAATGAAGTTTCTGATTCATGGAGTTCTAAACTACATGTATCTAGGGCAGTGTTCCTCAACTTCAACAACTAAAAAAAGTGTAGACTACAACTTCCAAAATTCCCCAGCCAGCATTCCGAGAATTAGAGTCCACACATTTTAAAATTTGCTGGCTAGGGAATCTTGGGAGTTGAAGACCACACTTCTTAAAGTTGCTGAGGTTGAGAAAAGCCTATCTAGAGGAACCATCTGACCCACAGCTATAAAGGAAACACAGTCAATCCATCTTCACTGCTTCTCAATTGGCTAAGCATGCAATCACCACTGGAAACTCCATAGCACTATGAGGACATGTAAGGGTTCAGCCAGTGTTGGATCACTGCAACCTTGTGCATCAAAGAGTTCTCCAAGGCAGTGAAGATTCACTGCATTCAGCTTCATTGGACAAAGCCAGCAATACAACTCACAAACTTTCTGCTGGTTTGGGGATATTCAATTTCATCCTCAAAATAAACATTTTTATTCAAGTCCTCCCATTTGAATATAACACCAGAGTCCCTATGCATAAGTAATTCAGATAACATTTACTTCATGCCCTATTTTGGCTTAAGGTAAGGAAACATTTCTCCTTTTGGCTGTGTCCAACTCTAGGAGGCAGTGCTCAGCTCCATTTCATAGTTGAAGAGCCAGTGTTGTCCGAAGATGCTTCTGCGGTGATGTAGTTGGCGCACAGATGCTGTTATCTTTCCCACTGAAGGTGATACCTATTTACCTACTTGCATTTTTACATGCTTTTGAACTGCTAGGTTGGCAGGAGCTGAAGCAGGTAATAGGAGATCACCTCATTACACAGCAGCGCTCGGATCTTGAACTGCTGAGCTGCTGATCTTTTGGCTGACAAGCCCAGCATCTTAACCGCTTTGCCACCACACCCACATTTTGGCTTGCTTGCTTATTTATTTATTTAATTTCTATAGCTGCCCCTCTCAGTCAATGATTCTGGGCAACTTGCCTGTTAATGTGCTTGTTCCTAGCACACACATCTTTTAGACAACTATAAATCATCAGTTAAGCTGGCTTGAATGAGAAGATGCAAGACTGGAAGGAGAGAATCCATGTTCAGTTTTCCAAGTTATTTAAATTCAGTTTCATTGCAGGAATATCTATATTTTCTCTTTTCTCTATGTGGCTTCAGACAAGCCTCTTTTCAAGGCTTTCTAATTTTCATGCTGTGCAGGGAGCCCTCTTCTGGAGAAATACAACAAAAGTTAGTGGCTTATAGGTATATCTCTCCGTGTCTGTTTCATAATTCCCTGTATGTCTTTAAAAACTTTCAGGGTACATCATTTGTAGCATTATTTCCATTTGCAATTAAAGCTCAATGTATTCTAAAAGATTTTCATGTACTAGATAAATCATTAATCACTTTTATTTATTGGTAATTGGTTGGATTCACCCATGTCCTAAAAGCTACAAGTCCCTGGTTCCTTCTACCCCATTTTTCAGAAACCTAAACAAATCATATTATGATGTAATGCAATGTGTGAACCCAGTTAAGCTATTGCTCCTCAACTAATCATGGCTAAAAAACAACCAAGGTTTAATGTAATATTTGAAACCAAACACTGATTTTACATGGGGAAATAGCTTCAAAAGTTTAGATGTCATAGTGACCAACCAATGATGGATTGGTCATACCCCAAAACTATATGACAGGTAAGTAATGCTCAGTGTCCCCTGCTAGAAGTTTTGTCTTCTCCCACACATTTTCAAAGAGTTCATTGCAGTCTGGTGGTCATGAAGAAGGGACAAAACTAATTGTTGGGCATCTTGGAGTATCTACTTCTTTTCTCAACCTGTGTCTCTTATCTCATCCTATGTCTCTTAGCTAGAAGAAACATCACCTCTGCTGGTTGTCTACTTGTGAGCTTTTCTATAGTACCTTGACAGTCCAACTGAACATATCTTGGAGATTTGAGAAGGGAGGACTGTGTACCAAAAAGGACAGTAGTAAAAAGTTGTGTTTGAGTTGATCTGATTTCACAAGGGAAGCTGGGTATCCTAACTTGTAGGAGGCCATATATACTTTTTCCTATTTGCAAATAGGGAAAACCCATTTCTATGAAAAGACTGATGTAACTCCAAAACCACAGCAAAAGGAAGCACAGCCTAACCATAATCTGCCATTATTGCCTCTGTATGTACATGCAACAGCCTATACATGCAAGTAATATATGAAGCTGCCCAGACTAAGAATTCTTCCACACATGTCAGCTTCAATTTTCCCAGGCTTAGAAGCAAAAACAGCAAAGAATTGTCTCAAAGTAACAAAATGTCTACATTTTTCAATTAATTTCTGCAAATTTAGATTTAGACCTCTAACAGAGAATCCTCTCCAGAAACTGTTATTTTCCTCCTTAATCACTGTGACCCGCAACTTAAGATGTTAACATGTACTTCAATTATGTTTTTTATCATTACAGCAACTGATGTTTTATCCATCAATAGACCAAGTTTGCCATTTCTAGTTGCTGGATATCAAAGAGTGAAATGTGAATGCTTCTGAGAACAGGAAAATAAAATATTACTGCCATACCATGTTAGAAACAAACCCAGCCACTGAGGTTAACCAGTGTGACCCTAGTGCTGGTCCCAAGCCTGGCTAAATGGGGAGGGTTGTGTCAGGAACAAGAACTTTGCTTGGCAGCTTGGTGAAAATCACTTCACCTGTTTCTTACAGTTTCCAATACCTACAGCATGAAAGGTATTGAAAGCTTAGTAAATCAGTCCATCGGAGTAGTTTCTGTAACAACTTTCTGCCCGTTTCCAGTCATCAGCTGTTCAAAGATTCTCATCAAGGATTCTTTCTCCAAATATTTCTACCATATACTAAGACTTATCAAAGTGCAACACTGCAAGCAGATTGTCATTGTTTCCCCATGGAAAGGGAGTAACTTCCTACTGTGGTGTATATAAGCCATGTTCCTCCCTGCCCAGACATTTTGGCACAGAGTCAGAGTTAGCTTATTCAGCTGTTTCATGTTAACTTCCCACCACAAAATATGTTTGGGAGGGCAACATCCTAAATAAAGTTAGAAAAGCCATGTGATTCAGTTTCCTAATAAGTGACATTTAAGAGATGACAATGTGGATCTTTTCATAACAACCATGAAATACAGGCAAGAAGAAAGTGAATTGGCTTTCATCCATGCTCATTATCCATAGGAGTTTTGGTCTCAAGAAGCGAAACTCAAACCAACTAACATGAAATAGGAAATGATTCAGGGTTTTCCCCTTAATGCTGTCTGTGGATCCTGTTTACCCTTCTTCAAAGGAACTGAAATTAGCATTTGCAACCTTCCTACTTGATTGGTCAAGCTGAGATGTAGTGACTTGCCTAAGGCCGTGGAAGAAGTTTCAGAGAGGAGCAAAGAAATCGTGTGAAATATGGAATCTTATATCAACCACCTTCTTCCTTTTCTTTCATCCAAGTGTCTTGGAGGGTCAAACTACCAAAACCCTAAAAGGAATTATTCTCCAGATCAAATTATGCTACAAAACAATAGCATTTTCATTGCTTTAAGATGACTTCAAGTGTACACACTTGACAGAATAAATCCATTCTGCAATTTGGTACATACTCACCACTAAGCCATGGTCTGTTTAATCACAGTTTCTTCCATAAAACACAGAGTGCCGAACTGCAAACTACGGTTTACAAATCACAATAGATGACTTGGAATAGAGTACTAAAACAAATCTAAACAAATCAGGTCATTGTTCAGCTTGATGTTAGACCATAACGCTTAATCTGAATGGCTAATCAAAGCTGAATCCACCATAATCATGAATCTCAAATTATTCTGGTTAGGATTCCTAATCAGGCTACATAAGGAATGAAGAAATATTGCCCCTCTAGCTGTAAACTTCACTATATGCATTTAACAGCCAATTTGCACAACTCCATCATTGGAACATGAAGACACTGCGGTAAAGGTCCCACTGCTGTAACACTTCTGCTAAAACCATTGCCTGCTACACTATCTGGCTAGATTCCAGTTTGCCACATTCTGAGAATTCTTTGTCATATTGGGTACAACTAAAAGAAGTCAACTTTCAGTGCTGAAATGCAATATCTCAATAGAAGTCCAGAGGATTGATTTTTTTTTTAATTTCCTTCTGGATGGATCAGGATCCTGCTTTATTTTGAATCCACATTATTGCGCCTGGAGATTATGTGTCAGAATCCCTTAGAAGTGAGAATGCAGCATAGGTACGATAAAAGCAAAAGGACAATGTTTTGTGACTGCTTTGATGTACCATAAATGGAAAGGAAGAAAGAAGTTAGGCAGGGGTATCCCCTTGTCCAAGAAGGGACCATCACTTAGGAGGAGACATGTGCTTTGCATACCAAAAGTTCCAGGTTCAAATATTAACATGCCTTGCTAAAAGGATCAGGTAGCCAGAGATGCAATGCTGGGATGGTGGGAAATCCCTCCCTCTGCTTAGGACATTGGAGAAGAATGCAACCTAAACGCTGAGTGAGCTGGACACCAATTGCTAGAAGGTAGTCTTTTTCTGGTGCTTCTACCCTCAAGGGTTAAATCCAATGCGAGTCAAATCCCCGGACCTAAAAAGGCATTAGCTTATTTTTTCTACACAGAGTATCCTCCCCTGGAATGGAACAAGACTGCAACTGGACAATTTAATCTCTTAAAAGAAGCAGGCGAGGAAGGAAAATGAGCTCAAAAGAGGCAACTCAGAATGTCACGTTGGACCACAACAAATCACCCTTAAGTACAACACAAGACCTTCAAAAATTCAATCGGTAGGTATGTTTTCCCAAAAGGAAGACTCCCCGAAGCCAACGAGAGTTCAGAAGTTGCAGCGTAGCTGGTTCCTCAGCTTTTGACAGACAGCAACAGCAGGATATCACAGCTTCTTGGTTTCAAAAGACTGGGGCTCTCCCGCTCACCTCTTTTGCTGCCTTTCTGCAAGGGGTGGTGGTGGGTTTAGTTGAGAAAAAAAGAGGGGAAGGACAGTGACTCATGCTTGATTTTGCAAATCCGCTCAGGATTTGGGAGGAGAATTAGGAGAAGGAGCTCCAACAGCCCTCATTCTTTTAATTTTCTTCTTCGATTTGGTCTTCCCCATTTTTCATTTCTTTTAAGAGAGGGCTGAGCTACAGAAGGAACTGCTTGAAATGAATGCCCCCCCCCCGCCACACACACACACGCACACACACCTCCCCGGCAGAAGACACCAAAAGAAAGAGCATATCAAAGTTGAAGCATATAAAAGCAGCTGAAAAATCTTCACTGCCTCTACCCAGCCACACACTCCAGAGTCTGCTACACTTCTGTAAATATGTATATAAAATATCTCTTGCATCTGTATGCACATGCACACCCGTCTCCACACACAGCTCCACTATATACGAAGGTGTATGTGTGTGTGTTTATTCCTGTTATTGGAGAATAACCCAGCGTTTCAATCTCACGGAAGATTCTTTTCTCACATCCTCCGCACAGGGTTTCTCATCAACGTGCAGTCCCTGAGAAATCAAGACACTTCCTAAGAGCCAAATGAAAAAAAGAAAGAAGGGGGAAAAAGAGGAAAGGATAGAGAAATGCCATACAGTTTCAAGGACCAAATCACAAGAACCCGATGGCTTACCTGGCAGAGGAAGAAGGCAATCGCAAGTTGAACGTTGTGCTGCATTGTGTCAGCCTAGAAGATATTGGAGGCTTTTTCCTGCATGCACTCAGCTGCACTGAGCATATTTTCCACTTCTCCTCCGCTTTGAGGAGAGGGAGAGAAGCGAGAAAGGGAGAGGGAGACGGTCTTGAGAGCTCGCCAACTTCCCAAATAGAGGAGCAACATCATCACCAAAGCATTGGATAAAGGCTGATGACCAGAACCAATAGCTTTACAAGGATGCTTTCTTCACCACTGTTCCTTCTTTTTTGCATCACATATCTCGAGCATGGAGCCCTTGCCAAATGCAATTCTTTAAGAAAGGCTCCATTGCAAGGGAAGAAGTCGCTGCTTAAAGAAATCCCACATTTCAACATGGATTTTGAAAGGCAGGCACAGTTCTCTCTCCCCCCCTCCAGACTTGCACTTGAGGGCATGGTAACTCTTCACATTGCATTCTCTTTACAAACATGTTAATTGGGAGTGCTTTATTCTGAATAAATCAAAGCAATGGCCATCACAGTTGTGGATTACTTCCAAAGTGTTGGAAAGGCTGACCCAGCAAAGTCTTTTCAGGGACATCAGAAATCCTGACTGGGTTTTCACTTCTTCTTACAAATTAAAAAGGGGATAGATCAAGTTGACTTGATGAAAACAATCTAACACAGGAGGAGAGATGTCTTTAACTGCTCAGAGTTAGGGGTGGACTTGGTCTTTGAGAGCAATGATCCCGGATGATCGTTTGCAAAAAGTCCATTTCCTTGAAGAGCATAAAGTCTTCGCCCACTGGACCCAAATCCATGTCGTAGGTTGTGATATGGATTTCAGAATCTGGAATGTTAAGGCAGTGTTTTGTACATACTTATTTCTGTCCTAGAAACCATAACCTGCAAAGCAATATCATTTTACAACAAATAAAAATTGCAGCTGAGAAAATGTTTTATTTCAAAATAGTTGCAGATCCTCTTCTAATATGAACACCATGTACAGTATAATGAATTTCAGCCCTTCTCTCCTCAACCTTCAATATTTTCCCTTCTTATTCAACAACAAGCTGATGTTTCAATTTTAAAAAAAAAAGTCTTTCAACTGAATTCAGTTTCTGATAATTTCATAACCATGTTGTTTTTTTGGACAATAACCCTGTATCCTTGGGATTCACTGCTTAGCTTTTTTGTTCTCCAGCCCAACCAAAATTACTGAGTTCTACCATATATGTGATAGTTCTCTGGGTCCCTTCTAAACTTGACCACAATCACATCTCTGCACATTTATTCTAAAATAAATGTGAATGGTTGGATTCACACATTGTACTAAGCCTCGCCCAAGTAATGCCATTGTGATTTAATGCGATTCTATCCACTGAAACTTTAGTATTATGTGTAAATTGGGGCATTACGGCTTGATAATTTTACCACAAACTATGGTACAAATCCTTGCTTTAGCATGACCTCTGCACTAACCCAATATGGCCTCTAGAACAATTGTGAAGTAAATTGAATCCAAAAGGCAAAATATGATTCATAGTACACATTACACCTGCCAGGTCCACCTTAAACCAAATATGTCCTTTCCTGGCATTGCACATCATCTGCAGGGAATAGCCATGCATGTCTTAGAAAAGTCAGAGCTATTCTAAGTGCTCCATATGTGTTGACTTGTGAGATGAATTACACTTTTCCTTTTGAATCTACATTGCTATTCCATCAAGATCTTAGTAATTTTGTGCAATGTTGAAGTCTTAACAATTATGTTAAACCCCAAAAGCAGAATATAGCCCAGATGGAAAGATGCACAGTGAATCTCATGGATTAGATTTCTTATCAAGAAGGTAACATATTAATGTACAAAATCTTAAAAACTGAATAAGTGCAAACTCTAGCGTTCACCTATTAGTAAATTAATTCAGGAAGAGTCTGTGAGAGCCATTTGAGCTTTTTCTTTCTTTCCAGAATGCAAGATCAAAAAATTATCTTTTTTTTTTCCTGGATAGGAAGAACCGTGAAATATCCACTGGTTCATCGTTAAAGTTTTTTTCTTTTTCAGCCCAGAGTCAGACCCTCTTACACAATATAAGCAACTGAGCAGATTCTGACCTTGGTATCAACAAGCAAAATACCAGAATAAATGTTCATCCTTTGAGTTGGGGATCAAACCACAGGAAGTTTGCAACACCCATACAGTGACCACCAGGCGCATCAACCATAAACCAGCATGCTCTGAATGATTTTGATCTAACTTGGCTGAAGCTGCAAAGCTCCCTGGCCACTCAAAAGCATATCATACTTTGATGGGGTTGTTGCTTTGCCATAATTTGTTTCATTAACAGGAAGGACTATAAAGGCTGCCTGTTCCAACCACAACTGTCATTGCTTTTACCAGCTCTACATTTGTTCTGTGGTTCTGAATTGCAGCAACACCACTTGAAACCCAGGAGTGTCCGATTCAACTATTTTAATGCTTTAATGCTCAAATCTCTGTCTCTATTACAGGCCCTACCACAGATATGAAAAAAATTCCTTCTGCTGTCCAGCACATAAAACAGCTGAGAGGTGTATCTGGATATAGCTTGTGTGTACATGACCAGAATAGCTACACTGCTCAGGCCTCATGAATGCCCGATCCACAGCACTACACATGACAATTAGCACCACAGCACCACACATGACAATGATGCCTTCTTCACCGGTTGTAAAAGCTGCAAGTGCATTCATACATCCCATTCACCCCCACAGTTCCTATTTCTGTGCCTGAAACTCAGTTCTCTGTGTAGGCAACCACACTCACCCACATCGCCACACTGGTATAGGCAGTTGTAGCACACTTCCATCATCAGCATGATGGAAGGAAATGAGACTCAGCATCTCAGCAGAAATAGGGAAATCCACCAAGAGTGGATTCTGAAGTCACAGAGAAATGACATTGTTCGGCTGTAGCTACACTTCTCTTGTTGCTTGGTGACAAGTGTTTGCACTGACCAGAACAGTGCTTGCACAGGTCTCCCATCACAAGAGGGCTGAGAACGAGATTTTCAGGCAATATAAGTATCAAAATATATGAATATTAGTTTCACCTACAGCATATCATTTCCTATCATTACTTGAGGAGGATGGAGGGTGAGGAGTGTAGGGTGTAGGGAGAGTCCTCATCTTTAGGTCAATGCATTTTCTCACATGCTTGAATATTCCTTCACAACTGACATAAAACAATAAAGGTAGTCCTTGACTTTTGACCATCACCGAGACCAGAATTTCCATTGCTCAGCAAGGCAGTTGTTAAATGAGTTGTGCCTGATTTTATGACCTTTTTTTGCCATGGTTAAGTGAATCATGCAATTGTTATGTGATTTGTGCAGTCATTAAGCAAATCAGGCTTTCTCCATTGAATTTGCTTGTCAGAAGTCAGCTGGGAAGGTTGCAAATGGCAGCACATGACCCCGCAATAAATACATGCCAATTGCCAAGAGCCCAAATTTTGCTCAGCTGACATGGGGTTGTTGTGATGGTTGTAAGTGCAAGGACCGATTGTAAATCACTTTTTTCAATGCCGTTGTAACTTCAAGCAGCACTAAGCAAACAGTTGTAAGAGGACTACCTGTACAATGTGGCTTCCCTCAGTGTTTATTTTTCGTTTTCCTTCCTTTGAAGTATCTTGTATCTTGATCACATTATTCTTACATATTGCTGGAAGCCTTCTGTTGAGAATTGCATTTTGGATCCAACATTGCTGTATTTAATTTAGTTCTTCTGAAAGGCATGGAAGAATTGATAGAAAAATGTTAAAAGTAAAAAAAAATACACTTTGGAAAAGAAGATAGCTACTATCAGAACAAGACAATGGAAAATGTTCCTGAGAAATCTGCAGGGCTTTACCTGTGTAGTGGCTATGAATAAATTGTGATTCAAAAGTCAATAAAATAAAACAAACACATCTTATTAGAAAGAATTGTAATAAGAAGATTTTTTACCAAATAGTGGAAAACAATATCCAAGAATCTGAGCAACTTAGTTTTCAGGAATTTCCTTGATGTCTTGTCATTGCTTGAAAATATTAACATGCAGATTTCCTCATCCACCAAAGTATTCCTTGTGGGAAGGAGAACTTATAATTTTAATGTACTTACAACTTGTAGGGTTATGTGGAAAATGAAGCTTAAATATCCACTAGAGCTTGTCTTCCCAAATACAGTTATCATTATTATTATTAGAAATACATTTTGAATGTGTGTTTCTTTATTAAAGGTTGCATTTAAAGATCAACACTATTATGCCAGCTACGCAAGATAATAGAATTTAGTTGATCTTGGTTGACCTCAAAAAAAAGTGGAGAGGACTTGGTTAGTCCTCCAATGAGAGTCCACAAAGAAACTAGATTATGAAGTCCAGAAAGCATTCTGAAAAAGACCAGTGATAAACTATGTCTACACTGTCATGAAAGCCATATGGAAGACAGAGGCGCATCCATGGAGTAACCAAGAATCAAGCTTGGCTTGACTTGCGGGAGATTTTAAATAATACAGTGTTGAGAGAGAGAGAAAAGTAAAAATGGAACAGAAATAAAGATGAAAATGACACAGATTGGGTACAACAATGTTCATTCACCTTTAACCCACAAACTCAGATATCAATATATTACATATTCTGAGAACTGGGTAAGCTTGCATAGGAAACAATCACTTCTTCTTTTTTGTTCTTCTACAGGGCCACAGAGAGTAAGAAATATTCCTTTTGGATTTTTTTTTCTTGTCTGAATTAGCAAAAGGGATGAGGAGTGGATTTGTAGATGGTCAGCTTGGGAATCACATTGCAATCTCCTCCTCTCTGTTATTCTAAGAGTCTATTATTGATATTTCTCCATTGCTAGCAAATTTAAAGACAATAATAATTTCAAATCAACCAAGTATGCAGATTTCACTAGGGCCAGCAGGTATTTGTGAAGAAAACTTATTAGAAACACCATTAAGCTTAGCTATTAAAATAATCCTTTAGGAATAAAAAAAAATGAATAAGAGAATGCTGTGGAAGTTCACCTGAACTCTGGAATCAGCTGTATCTTTTCTGTGAATGTTGTGGCATATAATATTTGCAAAGCAAGGTGAGGTGGGGTGTCAACTCATAAGTCGTTCAATACATACATCCAACTACAATTGGCACTAGTTATATGTAAAGATCAACACCAAGTACGCTGACTTGATTTCTGCATGAAATTCACTTTGGAGGAAGAATAAAACCAGCTTTGCTTAAAACACAGCTTTGCTTTGTTCTCCAGATGGACAATTATCATGTCCCAGAACTGTCAGCAGTGATCACACTGGAAAAGGAATCCTGGAATCTGAAATTAAAACCTCTAGACAGCATTGAGAATGCATTAATCTAAAGATGGCTGCACATGACACCCTTTGCAACACCGGCAATTCAGTGCAGATTCTAATTTTTGCAAAATATTTGTTTAATTTATGGGGGTGGTCCTGTTTGTACTTAATTCAGACACACATGGCTGTTCAGAATCAATAACATTCTCCCCGGTTTTTCTGGGATTTCTTTAGCTCATATTTTTGTTGCATTCTTGATCACAATATGCTATCAGAATATTAAAATGTTAATATATTGTTTTAGAAAATCCTCTTCTTTGATTTTCATCTCAGTTTATTTTTAAGGCTGGAATGTGGTAAGATACAATTCTACGCTGTGCATGATTTCTGGTGTTCATTACCAGCTTGGAAGGTTGGAGTGGGTTTAATATCTTTGTATATGTTGTAATTGCATGGGAGCTGGTCTCAGGAATGTACCCTGAATCTACTATTATTCATCTGACATACCTGATGGAAATATCATCAGTTCAATCTGCTGAACTGATGAAACAATGAATTGATAGTGAGTGGATAAAGCCTCAGGAGGTTGGAAGGAATTAGAAGAGTCGCATAACTGTTGTCTTAAAAGATGATGAACAAGGCTACAGATCTCTCCAGGGTAATTTTTACAATGTTTTATAAATACAGCAAAGAAAAGAAGAGATCTTCCTCAGAGTAGAGAAGACAATGATCTAATGAAGTAGATACCTACCCATTCAAGTATTAACTTCTGATGAGCAACCTCAACCTACTCTTGATTTCTTAAGGGTACTTATCTTTAATGTAGACTTGAACTTGACAATCCTTCAAAGAGAGGACTGTCTTTTGTAAAAGAGGACTACAGTACTAGCTATCTTGAGTCAAGGACAGTGAATTGACTGCTATTGCATTCTTATTTATATTACCACAGAGTTATAGGTGAAGAAGGGAGAATCGGAAGCAAGGGGCTTGCCAAAGCAAACTTTGCACTTGGTTATATACTGTATATAAATATCCAACAGCTTTAAAAACTTGATATAACAACGATTTATTTTGTCTCTTCCCATTGTAATTAGAGAGAACTAACATTCCTCAGTGAATGGTGAGACCAATCTTTGGACTAGGCTTAAGGAAGAAATTAAATTATCCTGGAATGACATACAAGATGCCGTCCTTCAACTCTGAGACATATTTGCTCTAGTCATGTTAGACAAGCGATTAAGAAGCCTCTGGAGGCACAGATTCATTTTCCTCAAGCTAAAAGGAGCTCATCCTAAGTATTTGGGGAAGTCTCAAAATAAGGACCACTATTTTGCTCCTGGGATTATAGATCTATCTTTTTTTCCCCTGAAGACGTAGCTTCATACCTTGTTTGCAAAACTGGTCTTTTCTTGTGCTTTTGGGAACCTTATCCCATGCTTAATTGCTGGTAATTGAAAGGAATTTGAATTGGTCATTGGTCAAAACGTGAGTATGGAAGCAAGCATCTGCATATGGCTGTAGCTGAAGACCTAAAGATGCCGAAAACTAAGGTTTATGCAACCATGTCTCCAAAAGAGACCCTTGTACAAATTTATACTGTCCTGAACTGGAGTGAGAGATGACATCAACAGGTAGCATACTTTATTTTAACCAAAAGTCCAAGAAGCAATTTTTGATCATAACAATAAATTTATTTTCGAATTTAGAAACGACTTGGGAGAAGAGTAGAAGAGATTTCACAACTGTGACAAAATTACCTCCCTTGCCACATTTCATAGTGCAACCAGCCTTCTTCCCCAAGGAACTTCTCTTTAGCTTTTGGAGTGATCGCCTGATTTTATGTCTAAAGTGAAACCAATTTAAAGGCATGTCTGTGCTTCAGCCTCAGAGTTTGCTGGGATAACTATCTACTCTGCCCAGGGCAGCTTTACTCAGGCTTCAATCTTTTCCAACCACAGGCTTTAAATTTCTATTGCTATTCCTAACCTTGGACTGCTCTCTTTTCAATTACTATTGTACCACGCAGAGAGCTAAATTTCCAGCAGCCTCTCCAGTTACTAACATGCCTGATCATAAGGTAACCATTAAAGTGGAAATGTTCCTCCATAAATTTGCATCATCTCAGGAGACTGTCAAAAGTCCAGAAGAATTGGGTGAGTTCGATACAACACTTTTTCCAACTCGTTATGCAGTGAGCTGGGATACCAAAAGTTAAAAAAACAAAACAAAAATATGGAGGTATGGTCTGCTGAACTAATTGATGCCACTGATCCCAGTGAAAAAATGAAAATATGTATTATACATAATACATAATATAATATGTATTATACATAATACATAATATACGTATAATATATACAATACATATACTGTACATTATTCTATATATTTATCTATTATATATGATAAAATATATTGATATTTTTAAAGTTTGTATTGTCTGGAATGTTTTATTCTTGATATTGATATTTTTTTTTTATTGTAAGCTGCCCAGAGTCATTGATTGAGAGGGGTGGCTATAAAAATTGAATGAATGAATGAAAGAATGAATGAATACAGCAAGCTCAGCAAAAATAAATTCTGCCATATTGATAATTGGTTTTCTGCATGGGAAATGGTGGCTGAGCAGTTAATATGTTGGGCTTGTCAGCCAGAATGACTTTGAGACCCAAATGCCACAGTGAACGGGGTGAGCTCCCATTACTTGCCACAGCTCCTACCAACTGAGCAGTTTGAAAGCATGTAAAAATGCAAATGAATACATAGGTACCACCTATTTGGTTGGAAGGTAACAATGCTCCATGCACCTCAGCACATAGTCATGTCATCCACATGACCATGAAAGCATCTTTGGACAACACTGGCTCTTCGGCTATTATACAAAGATGAGCACCACCCCCTAGAGTCGGACACGACCGAAAGGGGAAACCTTTACCTTTTTTTATTCTTGTTTTCCAGTTTCTTCATGGGAAGTTTGGAGAGAATCATCTCTCCTGGCTCAGGAGGAAAAGAAGGTCAAAAAGATTTGGACTTTCCAATGCCACTGTCAGCATAGCTTTCATCAACATGGACTCAGATGCAGAGCAAATGTCGAAAAAGTGTCATTTCCAAAGTTTGTAACAGCCAGTTTTCTTTGCAAAGTATGTGCTTACTCAACACTTTCCTCTATACCAAATTACAGCCTAAAAATCTCTTGGGGAAGACAGTAACCCCTTGTAATGGGAAATTCCTCATACATACATATATA